>QFDD01005906.1:0-17318 GCA_006871305.1 Vachellia collinsii | reverse complement strand
GTTTTATGGAAATGTGTAAATAATGAATTGAATAGGATTGGGCATGTTAGGATTGAACATTTGCATAGAGCAGGCAATGCTTGTGTTGATTGTTTCCCCAAGTTTAACTTCGCAGGTTCTTACAGTTTTTGGGGGGCCATACATGGGTCCATGGTTGTAACCCTCCTCGTTCAAAGGTTGCCATGAACAATGGTTACCATTGTAAAACCTCGAACATCTCATTCCTCGTTTTGGGTAGTTGAAAAAAAAAAACAAAAGAAATTGAAAGCTGCCCGCCAAAACTATTTGTCACCTTCAGCGGTAACACAGACTAAAGCCCTAAACCCTGCAACTCCACACCTCTTCTCATCCACTGTACACGCTTGCTCAAATGCCTAACCTATGAAACCCTTGCCGATTCTAAACCACACGAAGCTTCTTTCCCCTTCTTCTATGGCTTTTGCCTCGGCGCTTAGAGTCTCATCAATTCTTCGGTACCGTCTCTCTGCGCCTCTTGCTTCGACTCGCTTGTCTAGGCTTCGGCAGAGTTTCTCAGGGCACCGTTTTCTATCTGCTGGTCCCCCCCACAAACTTCAGCTTTCCAGAGACCGGCGTCGGGATGAGCCGGTGCAGGCGGGAAGAAATGAGAATGGGGGAGTCGTGGTGAAGGATAAAAGTGACAAAGATGGAAGGGTCATTATAGAGTTGGAAGCTCAGAAGGAGCAATCTGAAGCTTATATGGCTTATGCTATGTCTGTGTTGCTTGGTCGCGCATTGCCTGATGTTCGTGATGGCTTGAAGCCGGTGCACAGAAGAATTCTGTGAGTACTGTCTTGGTTATTTTTGGGGGAAAAGCAATGGTGTTATATTGTCAAAAGCCAAGGAGTATCTTCATATCTTCATGTCCTTGTCTGAAAACAAGGAATATTTTTGGGATTTTTTTTTTGAAAAGTTATGACGTCATATTGTCTAAAGAAGGGAATATCTTTATTTCTACTTTAAAACTCTCTGTGGTTAGTACTTGTGCAAACTTTCTGTTCTAAATATATAAACCCGGGCAAAAAGAAAGTGAATTTAGTTTGGCCAGTTTAAGAGTTTTGCCTTTAAACATCATGTTGTATGCTTCTTCATGATTGTGCTTCCATTTATCTAATATATGCATTTTAACTTCTGTATGGTACGTAAGAACTTGGGTTTGGTACATTTAGTTTTGGAATGTAAGCTTATTCTTGATGGCAATGATTTTGCATGTTGTGAAGATATTAGCATAATCCTATAATTCAGTTTGGTATTAATTTAAGTAGGGTCTGTGACTGTGAGGCATAATCATATGTAATTCGAAAGAATCTTTGCTGCTGTTGGTTCAAGAATTGCAACAATGTTTGTATTATTGCAAATTGCGTGCTATATTTACCTTTCTGTATTTCATTCATCATAGTTACTGCCATTATCACCTATCGCCTGTAGTTTTCTGTGTTGTGATGTGGAAACAAAAAAAGGAAACAACAAGCAATTGTCTAATCACTTGTTGATTTCAATTTTATAGTAGGTGAAATTTGAAGTTTTTCAACGAGGTTATTTGTGAAACAACCCACAACCCAATGATTTATTGGTCTCCTGTTAATGTTTTTTTATGCAGATTTGCTATGCATGAGCTTGGCCTTTCATCACGTAAACCATTCAAGAAAAGTGCAAGAGTTGTTGGAGAGGTTAATTTTCTTGCAATAGATACTCTTGTGCTGTGCTGAGAAAGCACTGATAACATGTGTCTACAAATATATGTGGACCATGCCTATGCATATTGACATCTTTATCTTTTTACGTGTTGCTGCTTCTACAGGTTTTGGGAAAGTTTCATCCTCATGGAGACTCTGCTGTGTATGATTCTTTAGTAAGAATGGCCCAGGTAAAATGATTTTGTGAGCCACATCCTAATAATGGTAAACTAGTAGAAATATTGCTGGCCAATGATTATCTATCTCTAGGTAGCGTTTGGTATGCAGAATAGAATGGAATCTAAAAGAAAATGAAATAGAAAAAGTGATTTTGTGGATGATAAATATCTTTTCTGCTTCTTAATAAAATTATGATATTAATAAGGTACAATCACTATCAAGTAATAATGATAGAAGCATGATAAAATTATATGTCTCATTTATTGTGTAGTAGAAAGGTGACAACCAAATGCCCTGTGACATCAAATAGATAACTTCATGTTTTCTGAATGATTATCGTGTACATTTGGTCAGCTTTCTATCTATTTATTGAATATATTGGAAAATAATTCTGCTTATTTCTTCCTTTTGATAGACTGAGCCAGTAGTTAATAAACCTTCAGTAAGTTATGAGGCAGAGATTAAAGTAGACTTCAAAAGGGAAAATAAGGACAAAAAGACAAATCTTGAAGCCAATAGAGCCTTTGAGTCCCTTACTGTTCATTAACAAACTCCTCTTGCAATTTCATGTAAAGTCAATAAATAAACTATCCTATCCTATTCTGTAGAATTACAGGGCATGGTATGTGTATTTAATGTGAAGGCGGCAATTCATTCCTGGGAAAATGCACCAAATTTTGGTTCTTGAGAAGGATATATGTATACTAACCTAATATTTCCTTTTTTGCCTTCTTTTTGGGCCTTGTTGCTTCTCTGAAATGTGATGTTCAATCTGTTGGTAGATGATGTTTTCTTCTGATGCTCTTTCAATTTCTCACATTATCTGTCTCGTTGGTTTGGGCTTTTTGTGTTAAATTTCCTTCAGGATTTCTCCTTGCGCTGTCCACTTATCCAAGGACATGGGAACTTTGGAACAATTGATGCAGACCCTCCAGCTGCCATGCGTTACACTGAGTGTAGATTGGATGTATGTTTTGAACAACTGATTTGTTCTTTGAATAATTTCTATTTGTCTTGTGCAATTTATCTTTTGAACAATGGCTGAGTGCGAGACTATGGCTTCTTCAAACCATCTTATGTGTGTGGATTTGACAATTTAATTCTTTAGAGTTAATTTTTATTTGGCTCATTATGTGTACTTTATCGTCGAGCTGTGTATGTTTGTATTAATTATGGATCCAGAATTGATGTCGTGCCAATTTCCTCCTTGTGATACAGTCTATAGGCATTTGTTCTGTGAATTACCATGTTCAAACCATAGGTTGAATTCATGAGTTTTTGTGTTTATCCTTTTTCTTAATAATGTTTTTACGAATATGACAAGGAAAATGAAGTTGGTAGATCATGTAATTGAAAATTTTATCCTAAGGGATCTGAGGAATGGGTTCTATTCTGTGATGATTGGACGAGATTCAAACTGAGTATTGAAACTTGCGTAATATGTCTGAAGATATGAATTCAGAATGAAAACTGTTATTTATTTTTTCGGCTGTAAAAAACAGTTGGATGTGCATTCCAGGAAATATTCATGATATATATAAGGGAAAAGAAAGATAAATTATAATAAAAAAACCTATAAAATGCAAATGTTTTAATTGTGGAGAAATTATATATATATATTCCTTTATTTGCATCCTAAAATTTCAAAAATTGCCGTACCTATCATATCATGCTATATCATATCGGATACACATACCCGTATCAGTGCTTCTTAGCCATTAATTCTGGCTCCTTAAACACAAAAGTCTGTTGAATATAACCAGAATTGTCAAGAATGATGTATGAAGTATGTTTCAGTTCCTGGGTTTTGGTTGCTTTTTGCCCGGCATGCTGTAATGCTTAAACTTGTGATGATTCATGTATTAATTTATGTCTTATATAAAGCTCCTTGGTGGCAATAAGTGATTCTGATTGAAGACGTCTTGTTTAAATGGTGTTTTCCTTTATTAGGGTTGTATTGGAGTGGGTGTGTGAATAATCATGAGTCATGAGTTGGCAACTGTGTTTACATCTTTGGCGATTCATTTGAAAGTTTGTTTTTTAGTTTAATTTTATACTTTTAATCCATTAAACTAACTAGAAGTCATTATAAATGTAATCATGTTGCAGAAGCTGTGGGATGGAGTTTTTCAAATATAACATTACTTAATCTATGTTCTATAGGATCTGGTATTAAGGGATTATTATTGTTCCTGTTGTGGTCTAGAATGCTCCAACTGTCATCCATGGCAAGTGTCTTAAATTGATGTGGCAAGTGTCTTAAATTGATGTTTTCACCAACATTTGTGGGACAACTTTCATGTCTTGGCTTGAATCTTCAGGCACTCACTGAAGCAATGCTGTTGGCAGATCTAGAGCAAGATACGGTCTGTTAATGCTGCTGCTCACACTACCTAATGATATTTGTTTTTTTTTTGCCAACGATATTTGGTTATTATGGGGTATCATCAAAACCTTTAGTACATTGTATGTCACTGTTTTTGTTTAACCTTTTTTGCAGGTTGATTTCTTTCCAAATTTTGATAATTCACAGAAAGAACCATCAGTTCTACCTGCTCGACTCCCAACCTTGCTGTTGAATGGTTCTTCAGGGATTGCGGTGATTTTGGGTTCCTTTTGCAGATCAGAGACAGCTGCTGATGCTTATTATTTGATTTCTATCTTCAGAAACATAATAGCTCTTTTTAAATCTTAATCAGGTTGGCATGGCGACCAATATCCCTCCTCACAATCTTGGGGAATTAGTAGATGCACTGTGTGTGTTGATTCATAATCCAGAAGCTACTGTAAGTACTAAAACTTGAGTGTCTCTATGTGAAGGTGGTTAACTATATCTAGTTTTCTGGTGGATGTTAGAAATTCTGCAGCAGTTTCATATTATTTATTGCAAAGGTTTTGCCGAGATAGAGAATGAAATTTGGCAGCAGTTTAGGCAGTTGGGATTTGCTGGTTTATATCGTGGAGAGGATTGCCTGCAATTTTAAGGGATATCATGCACCTATTTACATTATTGGATAGTATTGTTGCTTTGTGCATTAAAATTTAAGGGATCACTATTTGTCAGCTCTACTACCTTGATTAGCTTTTCAGCCACTTGGGTTCTTCTCTATTCTTTTGTTTTGGGGCCTACAAATTTTTTCTTATTTGAGTATTTCTTATCCTCCCCAACAAGTTGTATTTTCGCTTTTCTCTAATTTGATCTCCTCTATTTAAGAAAAGGAAAACAAAAGCCCTATCTTTGTTCCTTATGTTTTGAAGGGTAGTTTAAATATGGCTGCTTATTTTTTTTTTCACCAAATTTTGACAAAATTATTTCTAGATGTTAGTGCTGTCAAAATGCTTGATTGAAAGTGCCTCTATGGATCTCAGCTGGATCCTACGTGTCCCCCCCCCCCTCTGTATCACTTCTGTTTCTCCTTAAATTTCTTGTTTCAGTCTCACTCTCTTTCCCCATCTTTTCATTCAATGGTGAAGTTTCCGCTGAGAAGATGCAATCTAGAAGAAGCTTCACTTTTCCATACCTCAGCATTCACATCTACCCTCTTTCATTCTTCATAAAAATCCCTTGAGCGGGAGTCAGTGAAACGAGGTTACAGTAGTATTATTTCAAAAACACAAATTTCTTCAGTGTAGTTAATATGATCCAATGGTATCGGATCGTGGATCTTGCACCATTGCTGTTACAGAGTTGCAGTTTGCAATCTTATATTTACTCAAGAATAGAGTCTATCAATTATATTAAAAAAAAAAAAAAGAATAGAGTCTATCAAAAAATCATGACCCTCAGAAAGACAATTGCTGGAAAAGAATATCAGAGTTGGACTCTTGGAGTTTTTGAAGCTAATGCCGAAGGCTCCAAAATGAGAGTCCTATGCTTTTACGTTGAGGGTGCCATTAATTGGCTGTGAAGACTTAGTTTGTTGAGGTTTAGTATGTGGCTCATTCATGGTAGATTGGCAGGTTGTGATTGGAATGAACCTTTTCATATGATTTAGCTATATCCTCCTTGTAATTAGTTTCCCAATGTATTATAGTTGTATACCATATTACCATATACTGTGGATAAAGTGAACAAGTCATTTCATTGCTTTTGACCCATGATGATCTTGTATGTTTTGTATTTATAATTGAATTTTCTTGTTGGTTTTGTTGTGTTGTAGCTACAAGAGTTGCTGGAATACATGCCCGGACCTGACTTTCCGACAGGAGGGGTAATTATGGGAAATCTTGGGTAAGTTGATTAACAGTATCTTAAAATTTTGTGTGGGAGTTTTGAGGAAAATACTGTTTCATTGATGTGAAGCATACACTACATCCCTATTTATTTACACCAGGGAGATACATTGAATGAATGCTAATAAAGTCTAATAAATCCTAATGAATGCTAATAAGGCAATGTTCAAATATTCACAATAATTACGCAATATTCCCACTCTCCTTCAAGTTTGATGATAAGTGCTTATTATGTTCAACTTGCTTGTACAACTCTCAACGGTAGTTTGAGTAGTCCTTTCGTTAATACATCTGCAGCTTGAAGGTTGGAAGGTAGATAAGTCTAACATGATTCTTTCATTAACTTCTCCGATAAAATGCCTATCCACTTCCACATGTTTAAATCTCTTATTACAAATGGGATTTTAGGCCATGCTTATAGCAGCCTTGTTGTCACAATAGAGTAGTGGTAAATCGACATTGACTTGTATCTCATTCACGACTTGTTGGAGTCACAACTCTTTCATTATTACTTGAGTAAATGCGTTTGACTGCATTATAATTGTAACTCTTTTTTTGCTTTGTTGGAATGATGAGGGTTTTTAAAATAATTGTAGGTATATTAAAATTTCAGCTATTAATTTGACTCGTTGTAAATATTGTTTTATTATATTTTCAAAGCTAAAGAACTAAAAAAGAAGCTTAACAAAGTGAAATAAAATTAGTATAAAAATAATTATTTTGCCTTAATACATTACAGATTGAGGCTGTTTCTTGCAATTTACCTTTTTATTGGTGCAATATGAATATGAATTATCTTGTGGGTCAATGTGAATAGATTAATGGCATACTTTTAGTTCTAGACAGTCATATAACGTGGTAGAAATTGCTTGCACTTGCACTTGCACTTGCTGTATACTTTTTCTATGAATTATAAAAATGTTGGTTGTAAAATATAAATTCAGAATTTTGTTTTGCTAGACTAAAATAAAGATGGAAGTAATTAGCCACTTTGTTTTATAGAAACTTGAGAAAGTTGAAAATTTACATGATGAATTTGATGTTTACCTTTAGCCAAGTTTCCGTTGTCAGTTTCTTTTTTGTTGTGACATAAGCTGAATCAGTATTTTGGTACTAATTTTGCTTTCTCTAGAACTTGATGTCTTGCCCATGTTGTTGCAACCATTTGTGCTCATTTTTCTGAAGGATCTTAGAGGCATACCGTGGTGGTCGAGGACAGGTCGTTGTAAGGGGAAAAACTGATATTGAGATGCTTGATTCTAAAACAAAACGGTCTGCAATAATTATAAAAGAGGTGGAATTTCGAACTCTGTCAGCCATGTTGTTAGATGTCATAATTTTATACCGCTCTTCAAAGAGTTAACCAGAAATTTTTTGTTCTATGATTGGGTTAGATTCCTTACCAGACCAACAAGTCTGCACTACTGGAGAAGATTGCCGAGCTTGTGGAGAACAAGGTACAAGTATTATTATGTTGAATAACATATAAAGTCTCATGAAAAATCAATTTATGTTTTTCTAAAAGGTGCATATCTACAAGACGAACAGGCTATTTTTCATCTAAACTGTGGTTTTTAGGTTGTCTGGAAGCTACCTTAACATTCTGCTTCAAGAGATTTACTATATAGAGGGTTGTATGTCGTAGTTAATATCAAAACCTAGTAATTCTCTAATTTCTTTTGCACTTTGCCTATGACTTCAGTTTCTTTTTTCAGCTTTTGTGGCTTTGAAAGTGAGTCAAAAGATGATTGAGGATAATGAAGATAGTTTCCATGTGATTGGTTGTTAATACTTATGGGGTCATTGATTGAGTGCAAAATCGTAATTGATTTTCCATTTGGTACTCGTAAAAATAATGGAGATGTTATTCAGGATTCAAGATGAGTGGTTTAAGTGGAGAAGGGCAATACTGGAGTTATTTGGAACACATTGTACTCTTACCTTTTGGGGTTTACTAATTCCAGTCATGAATGAATTTTGCTGCTAGCATATATAATAAGCAACTTTATGATTTGTTTCTCTTGTTCAGAGTTTGGAGGGAATAAGTGATCTCCGGGATGAAAGTGATCGTTCTGGAATGCGTGTAGTTATTGAGGTATACGAAATAGTTATGGTGTTTACTCATACATTCTCCTGTTGAAACCTCAGTAAACATTTAAAATGTTTGAAAGAAAAAGCTTCAGAACACTGAATAGTGATTAATTTTATGCCGTTTGCAGCTTAAGAGGGGATCAAATTCATCAATTGTTTTAAACAATCTGTATCGATTAACATCTCTTCAATCTACATTTAACTGCAATATGGTGGGGTAAGTTCTTTTACAATTGTTTTAAAGACATGGAGAAAATTGTCAGTCTGATTTTTTTGTTAGCTTGGTAAGTTTTCTTATATGAGTAATTTGTGCTCATGCGTGCACACATACTGTTAAGAAAGGCCTTAAATCATTTCACTGCTCGGGATCTGTTATATGATTGTAATCTTTACATAGAGGCCAGGCTGTTATTCAGCTAATTAGTAGCGGTTACTATACTTTTAATCCTTTCCTATATAAATACCTATGTATGGTGATCAATTTATGAACTTGCCTCTTATTTGCGAATAACAGTACTCTTCAGTTCCTCTTGCCTTTCTGTTCTTCTCTTCTTCCCTCAGACCTTCTGTTTCTCTCATTTTGCTTTATTCTCTCCCCCCCCCTCTCTTTCCTTTCTTTATAACTCTTTCCAGATTATAGAAAAGAAGGCCTGTAGTTCAAGGTGGGCATTCTTGAAAGACTCATAACGAACTGCAAGAAGCTGCTGCGGTTCAAGGAAATGATGGGTCTTGTTCAATTGGCACCCCAGAAGTATCCATCAAAATGCAAGAATCCCTAGAGCATGATGATATTGTTAAGAAGGATTGTCCCTGTGAGTTCAAGAGTGAGGAAGAAGGCTCGAGGGCAGTGGCAAACTCTTGAAGACGGGTGATTCCAAGAAGACCCATGGTAAACCGCCGTTATCCTCTTCAACTTGCAGAGTGGTTGCCTTTGTTGCATCAACGGTTCTGGGTTCTCACTTTATGTCGTGGTTCTGGGTCCCCTCCACCAACAGTTGCCTGTGTTCCGTCATTGCCGTCCCTGTCTGTTCGTTGGTCATCATGTGCCACCCTCACTGGTAATGCCCATCACTAGGTTCTCTTGGGTTTGTGAGTATCCGCAGGTCAAGGATGGTTGTGTCTCAAGGAAGAGTGAAGGAGTTGCATGGCAAGCTGAGTATTTTTAACAAGAACCTCTTGGCTTGGGTTTCATGTTGCAAAGTAAAATACAATCTGATAGGTCAAACACAACTGGCTTGCATTTTCTTTTGGTGGAAGAAGCATTTTGAAGGTACACTGGGTTGGGTAATGCCAAATGGATATATGGGCTTTGAAGGTGGCAGTGCAGAAAACAACCCAATACCATTTAAATTGGGTCATACAATCCCTATGGGCATCATTAGTGACAAGCTGCTGCAAAAATGGGTCTCATTTTTTCTATGTTCATCTACAAGAATTCTGGTCCGGATTTTATTCAGGGGAAGTTTAATTACAATGTTACTGGGTTCTTGTTTGATCCAGCTTTCCGTGTGCTTGACCCTTGATAGCAAGGGTTTTTTTTTTTTTTGGGGGGGGGGTTGTATTGTTATATGATTGTAATCTTGACGTTAGGTTAGTTTGGGTAGGTAGAGACTATGCCGTTATTCAGTTAATTAGTGGCCGTTACTATACTCCTAGTTCTAATCCCTGCGTTTATATATACCTATGCATCGTGATCAATTATTTGAACTTTCCTCTTATGTGTGAATAACAGTACTATTCAGTTCCTCTTGCCTTTCCGTTCTTTTCTTCTCTCAGACCCTCTGTTTCTGTCATTCTTCTCTGTTCTTTCTCTCTTTCCCTCTTTCCTTTCTTTATACATGTTTCCAGATTATAGAGGAATAACAGGATTCTAGTTGATATTTGTGATTGGCATAGATGTTTCCTGGAAAAGGAGGAGTGTTGGAGGGGATTTAGATTTAAGGCTTGTTCATGTGTTTTGGGAGCATTTAAAAATAAAAAAAAATCATGATATATATAGGTTTCAAAGTGGGGACCCCATGATTGTAAAAGCTTATATTGGCCACTAAACTAGAAGCTGACACCTTACTAAAGGTTTCAAACATTTAACCATAAATGGGCAGCCCGTCCCATTTATTTCACTAACCCGCCCTCTTATTGGGCTGGCACAAACAGGTAAGTTTTCGCCCGGGCCTGGGTGGGTCCACTGGGTTGTGGGCTACATGCTCAGCCCGAAACATAATCACTACATGGGTTTGGCACTTTTTTGTAGATAGCAAGGCAAGTACACCCCTATAGGCAGTAATCAAGCATGCAGCCTTCCTTCTACCAGGAAGGAATTGGTGCCATTATGGCATCAAACCATTGGCAATTTGTTTCTCCCATGAATCATACTGATTGAGGGAGTTCAATTTTCTATTATTCAATGGTTTTTTAGGTCGTGGGGTTGAGTGGGATTTGTTCCCAATCCTTTTCCTTGATGTACTGTTATCAGGCTCAGTGGAATAAGAGAGATCATTGTAACAAATTTTGAGTTTACCGTTCTGAGAATTCATCCACACATTTAATTTTTGATGCTTTAATTATTTATCTTCATGTCATCATTTCTTATTTGCTTTCATGTTTCTATATTTGTAGCATACTAAATGGGCAACCTAAACTAATGGGGCTCAAGGAATTACTTCAGGTGACCACTTGCTTGCCAAATCTTCCTGCGCTTTGTTTACCTGTCTATATATATAATTGTTGATGAATAAACTGTTTTCCTTGTCCCATCAGGGTAATTGGCATTCTTTCATAGCTTCCATGCCTTTGACATTAATGTTCTAATTGATTGAAGCTTTAGCATGGGTTCATGAACGCTCACCTGTTGGCTAATCTGATTCAATCCAGTGGATCTTGCCATTGTGCAATTTTTTCCAAAATTTAAATACATTTCATGCATGGAACATGTGAGCACGTTTGATTAAAGTTTAAGACAAATAATGAATCATACGATGTTGTTATGTTTATATCATGCGTATTCTGTGAAATTGCAGTAGATTTCTGATGCATATAGAAGGAGAAAATAGACTAAGACAGTAAAATATCATTCGCAAGACTCCCTATACATCTCTGCTGATTGTATTAATAAAGATATTACATAAATTCGCAAACTACACTTCCCCTACCATTTTCCTAATTATCCCCTAATTCTGGATATAACAATTTCTGTAAGTCAAATACTTTAGTGATGAATCTCACTTGATTCTAGGAAATGCTTTACATGCAAACCACTCATTTTTTAATCAACAACAATAACAACAAATCCTTGTCTCACTTGATGGGGTCGGCTCTATGGATCACAAGATGCTATTGAGCTTGATTAGAAACCAAATCCTTGGATCCATTTTTTAATCCTCAAAGTAAAATTCCTGGAATACTAGAATTGCTCTCTGTAAATACTAAATAGTAGTCTGGAATGGGAATATTTCATTCTTCACATTTAACAACACTTGAGGGACACAATGAAGAAGAAACTAGAAGAGTTGACCAATGAAACACCTGTTGGAGTAGGTGATTGATATTTGTCAAAACAAAAAAAAGATAGTTTGATAACTGAGAAAATTTTTTCAAAGGAGCGACTGAAATAGAATAGCTCTTATAGGACAGAAAACACATTGACAAAACCCAGAAAATAGTTAAACCAGAAGCAGTAAAATATGCAGAAAATAAATTATGGTGCTAGGCCTTTGATATGCAAACTGTATGCATAATTCAGTCATAATTTTCCCATGTCTCATCACTCAAATACAAGATTAAGCTTTTTCATGTCTCTTCACGCAAACTGTATGAAATAGAATATTTTTCTTTTGTTTTCTCCTGTAATATTAAACCTTTTTCAGGCATTCATAGACTTCAGATGTTCTGTTGTTGAGAGACGTGCAAGGTATAAGCTTTCACAAGCACAAGAGAGACAGCATATTGTTGAGGTATATTCTCGGTGTAGAGAATTGAAATCTATTGACAACTTTGGGGGGAGCTATTAGAAATGCTTTTTATTCTCTATTTTTATTGGATACGATACTGTTATCGAAACATGGTAGCTGAATAAACTGTATTACACTAAATATGTTATCTTCCATGAGTTATCTGCTCCTTGAGTCATTTGACTAAAATTAAAATATACAAGTAGGAGATATTCAAGATCATTGTTGCACATCAGCATGCCTTACAGACGCTGAAATGGTAGATGCTAATGAACATCCCAAGCATTTATTTCTTTTATGTGATAAATAATGCCCCATTCTATGCATTGAATTGTTTATTCATACATGCTTGCTGCCCAACAGGATGGTTTTCTCTTTATGCTTCTGGAAATTGTGTAAATTTGGAGATTGACGTGTTGCCAATGATTAACTGTGCTAACAACTTACCCTTTTCACTCCAGCATGTGCTTTTTTCCCCTGTGAACTTTGTGGTTAAATGCAGTTGAAGGCTTAAGGTCAACCATTTCCTTTAAGATACATTTTTTTAATAGATGAACTAATATGTTCATCAGGTTTATGCTGTAAATAAGTGAGTTTCCATGTATAATTTTTCCACCAAATCATTTATTCCTTTATTAATTTCATGGTATGCAGAAAACAAATAATGCGGGTGAACATTTGTTTATTTATTGAGAGTGTAGTTGGTAGTTTGTTGAGTAAAGTTGTATGGAAGGATGTTATGTCAAGTTAATGGGGATAAATTTAGTAATTGTCCATATGGAAATCTTCAGTTGGGTTTGTATTTAGCAATGTCTTTGAATGGTGGTTTCAGAAAATGTCAATTTTTGCTTTCAGTTTTGTGGAGCTCTTGATCAATTTTTGAGAATTTGAGATTCAATTAGGAAGGCAAATTTCGTATAATATGTGCATTGTGTCTTGTAGTTATCGACTTACTGGACATGCATGCTTCTTTACTATCTTGGATTTGTTTTTTTATATTTGGTCACCTGACTAACTTTGTGAGTAATTACTCACTTGGCTTCTTCGTGGTGCTCTGCTCACTATCAGACCTTGTTGTCACTTTCTCAGCCTTGTGACATAAGTCTTCGTATGGCTACTCTGTGGTGGTACCTTTCAATAAAAAACAAAAGTAGGACGGGTTTCTGCAGAATATTATTATTGAACATTAGATTGGGAAAATTGTTGAAAAATGTAATATTTCGTTGTTAATCTTCTTGCTTAACATGGTTCTGCATGGCATCCAGGGTATTATTATTGGGCTTGACAATCTGGATGGAGTTATTCGGGTTATTCGTGAAGCTTCTAGTAATTCTGTTGCATCAGCTAGTCTTAGAAATGGTAATCTCCTCATGTTTTTTTTATTTCTTGGTCTTGATAGTCTGGAAATCCTGTTCCTCCTAAATGTGTAATTTGAAAGCATATGAAGAGTGTATGTTCACACGATTTTTGATATTCAGACATTAAGTTCAAGTGTTAAATTTGGTTTGTATCACTATCATTGCAAATGTTTTTTGTATTCCAAGTTCTAGCTCTTGTAATTATCTAATAGTAGCTTAAATATTGTATTGCAGAGTTTAACCTATCTGACAAACAAGCTGAAGCCATATTGGACATTAGTTTAAGAAGACTTACCCTTCTTGAGGTAAGACAGAATCATGCCACTAAGAATGCTAATAGTTTTAAGATTTTTGTCAAATAGTTGTGATGATAATAGAAATAATATGCTTTCTTCTGTACAGAGAAGAAAATTTGAGGATGAGAGTAAATCTTTGACGGAACAAATTTCAAAGTTAGAGGGACTGTTATCCAGCAGGAAAAATATACTGGAGGTACAGTTTCACTTATCAGCTTTTGTTTCTTTCATAACGTGTTCAGGCTAATCCATGGGTTGTATTTGTTCAGTCAAATATTGGTATTGCTTGGTTGCTGGGATGACTATATATTAATGTTGTATTACATGGCTTTTTACATCAAATTTTGTTTCTTGGATCCTAATTTCTTTACTGTTGGCGTACATACTGCATATATCAATGGTGTTTGCCAATATTTTGATGCCTATGTTGACTGGATATTAAGGTACACTAATGGTCTACCTTGCATCCCCAAAAGTCAGGTTAATTGTTACTTTTGAAAATGTTTGTTGTCTGCCTATGTCCCTTTTCTATCCATTTTCTTTATAAATTATGGATTTCAATCTCTCTCTTCAAAATTGATATGGAATGGGAGGTATGGGAGGAAATGGTTTTTGGGGAATGAAAATTAAAGGTGAAAGTTGTACTCTACCTTTTTAGGGGAATTGCATTGTCTTTAGAGGGTATTTTATCTTACTTTCACAAGAACATTCTGCCAAGAGAAGGGAAGAAAATGTGACGTTAAGAAATGTGGTGATAATATTTGAAATACATATTTTTCATTGAAATACCATCTCTGGTCTCAACTTAATTCATCATAGGTGAAAATTTGTTTTTAAAACTTTCACTTCAGTTTATTCCCCATTTTTACACTGAACAGGAGGGGAGAAGACAATTTTCAACTTCCTCAATTTTATTGTCTTCTCTATCTTCCTTTTCATTTTCCTTGCCTCTGCATTTTGCTCTATGCATATTTTTGTTGCAAAAATTGAATTGATTTTTTTCACAAAACACTGTTAATTTCTTAGATTATGATTATTTACTGTGTTTAAAGGATCATTTATATTTCTGAACGAACCATTTGACTTCTTCCTGAAACTTTTTGACTTATTCCTGAAACTTTTAGCTTATTGAACAAGAAGCTGTTGAGCTGAAAAACAAATTTGCTAGTCCAAGGCGTTCTGTGTTGGAGGATGCAGATAATGGTCAACTTGAAGACATTGATATCATTCCAAATGAAGAAATGATATTGGTATGTTGCAGTATTAATCTTAATTTTGTGCTTTTCTTCTCTCATTGATAAGTCACTTCAGGATGCATTTGTTTTTAAACTCTTCTTTCTTGATTGTCTTACTTTCAGGCATTTAGTGAAAAAGGTTATGTTAAGAGGATGAAGCCAAGTACCTTTAACCTTCAAAACCGTGGAACAATTGGCAAATCAGTTGGAAAGTTGAGAGTGAATGATTCTATGTCTGACTTTCTTGTTTGTTCTGCACATGATCACGTCCTTTATTTCAGGTGGCCTAATCTTTGTCCCTATTTTGTTGCCACAAATGAAAGAACTTATGCCTTTGGAATTGTATATTAACCTGTACTTGGTTGATGGAGAATAAATTTGTTGCTGATCAATTTCGATGCAAGTGAAATCCCTAGGAGCGTACTGAACCTTCTTTAGATGACCCAAAGAATCCTAATTCTATAAAGCTGTGAAATCCCAGCTCAAGTTGAAGTAATCTTATTCCGACATTGGAAACAAAATCTTAATCCAACATCCCAACTAGTAAAAAGTGATAAATAATACAATGCATAAACTGAATAACCAGACTCTTAATTCCTAAGTGACTCATTTAGTTTCTAATTCCAATTTACGTTTTGATCCTTAATTGTCATTTTAATATTAGCGTATATAGCTTCACCTCATTGTTCTTCATGAAGTATGTAGAACTTGGATTTATTTGTGTAGTTGTGTACTTCCTTCCCTGGAAAGTTCTAAAAATTGCTGAGCTTGTGAGCTGGCTTTTATATGGCTTTACTATGCATATTGCCAACCATACTTTCCTTTTCTGGGAAACGGCATAATGATGGCAATTAGGTTTATGTAAGATCTCTGATTCTAGGTCCCCATATTTGTTGTGCTTGCTATTTTATTTTGTCGTCAAGTATTTAAATTTTCCTTGCTACAGGTGATCCTGATTTATGAAAAGACATACAGAATGACTTATGAAATTTAATTTTCAGTGATAAGGGAACAGTTTACTCTGCTCGTGCCTATAAAATTCCAGAATGTAGTCGGAATGCTGCTGGCACTCCACTTGTTCAGGTAATTGGTTATTCCTGCCTCCCTCCCTCCCTCTCGATACACATACACATTTGTTGCTCACAAATTCTATCATTTTTTTATATGTTTGAACCAGATTATATCTTTATCTGATGGGGAAAGAATAACATCAATTGTTCCTGTAAATGAGTTTGCTGAAGATCAATTTTTGCTGATGCTTACAATGAATGGTTATATCAAGAAAGTTTCCTTGAACTCTTTTTCGTCAATCAGGTCAACGGGAATCATTGCAATTCAATTGGTTTGTTCTCTTATTTGATCTATCTAAATTTTCACCTTTCTCCAATATTTCATTCGACAAGTGTTAGATTGCCTTGTGTGCTGGTTTTGCTTAGTCAAAAAGGGGGGGGGGATACACTATACTATCAGAGTAAACTCTATTCAATCCTTTATGCTATTAGTGCATAAAATAGGGTGTGTGGGGCAGGTGGCACGAATTGAAATTTTACCATTCAACTATATCATATCCCTGCAATATCGAGTTAATATGATTTTTTTTTTAATACTTTGCTTTTACTTTGAAATTTCCCATTCATATAGAAGGAAAAATATGAATTGTTATGGATCATTTGAATCAATGACTACTCGTGATTTCATTTTGCTTAGTCAAGCCTCTTCTATGCTAGTTTTGCTAAGTCAAGCCTTTAATTCAATAGGTTCCTGGTGATGAGCTGAAATGGGTTCGTCGCTGCACAAATGATGACCTTGTGGCCATGGCTTCACATAATGGAATGGTCACTTTAAGCCTCTCCAGTAATGTAAGTTATTATCGTTTCTTATACTTTTCTCAATTTTTGTTTTTTTTTTATGCTGTAGACATTGAAATATGAGGTGACTTGAAATCAGTTGTTCCAATCCCACAGAAAAAACATGGAAATTTAATGGGTTTCTTATTATATTCCTTGTTTGCTTTCTTGAAATCACTTGATCTAATCGCACAGAAAAAACATAGAAATTTAATGGGTTTCTTATTATATTCCTTGTTTGGTTTCCCCGCTGAGTGGGACAAGGCTTGCTGTTATCGTCTTATTTTTTTCCTTGTTTGTGTATATACACACACATATGAACTCACTCTTTCATCTGTGAACTAGTCCTACTTATTTCAAGGACTAGGCCCAAGCTTCTGATCCAAGAACTACTGTCTGATGAGCTTCTCTCTCTCTCTCTCTCTCTCTCTCTCTCT
>QFDD01005905.1:0-14798 GCA_006871305.1 Vachellia collinsii | reverse complement strand
AAATTTTCTACTAATAATGTCTATATTTCATTTTCTTCATTTATTACAGGCTTCTGATTGAAACCAACCAATCAATCATCAATATGCACATTAAATCAAAAGCATCAATCTCGGAAGGGAAATTCATTTACGCATTAAAATTAAAAATATTTATTCATTCAAGACCATTTTAGAAGTTTCTAATGTGAGAGAAGAATTGAAATCCAGATCTATCTATGGGTTCAGTAATATGAAACATATTTCACTGATGTGGTCAACTTTTTAAGTTTAAATTTACAATAACATTTTATTGAAACTTGAAGATGGCATTTCCTTTTCCCATTTTATTGTGGAGATTTGGGGAGGTGAGAGCAAGATGAAGAGAAGTGTACACGGATGAAGGAGCTGGCAATGGGATAGAATTGTACAACTCAAAAGACAAATTTCTCATTATCCAAAAAGAATACTGCATTTTCTTCGTAAATATTACGACCCGCGCTAGAAAACTGGACAAAAAAATGCCAGGAGAGAGAGAGAGAGTTCATAAAATGAAGAGGTGTGTGGAAACCATAAGTTATCCTAAATTTATTTTTGTCCTACCAACTCGGTCATTTGAAACACTGTAAATTTGGTTTGATTGGGATTATACTAACTTTTTCGTAATATACTCATGTACTTCTATATGGATTAAAAAGAAAGAAAGAAAGAAAGAAATGATAATTTTTATTTATTGAGTTTTTTATTTATTCCTTGAATCATTTGAACACTTGTATCATACGCGAGATGATTGAGGCTGTTGGGTGCGGAAGGAAAAGAGAGAAAGGAGGGTTATTAATGACGAATTAATGCTTGCTAAATGGGCAACAATGAAACCAAATCGAGTGAAATATTTAATTATAGTACGGAAAAGCATCATTAAGTGCATTAATAAATCTGGGCTAATTTATCAACTAAGTGATTAAATACCACAGCTTATATATTTTTTTTAAAAAAAAATAAAATAAAATGAATCTGATTTGGTGCGTTGAATCCCTATCTCTTGAGCTTTGATCTTATCTTCTTCTGTTTCTATCAAGATGTACCCATCTGGTCTATAGCGGAATTTTTGGGCGGTTGCTTCTGCACTGTAACCACTCCATCCTTTTTTTGACCAGCAATTGTATGTTCAATTATTCAGTGCATTATTGTTTAACCATTTTGGTATTAGTTTATTTCACCTTGACTTTATTATTACAAAAAAATACGCCTCCCATTTCTATCTCCTTGGTAGTATTTCATATCAAGAATCTTAAACTAAATTTATTTTATATTTGAAAAACCTATAAAGTAATTTTATTTCGGTGGCAAAATTGTAATTACAATCATACCTTTTTTGTATAAAAAGAGTCAATATCTTAATGTTACATAATATCAAATCTATTAAAAAAAACCTATTACTTATAAACCATCAACAATGCAACTGCACTTAGTCCTCATGCTAGGCGTAAATCCACAATCATATTAATATAATATGACTTTTAGTTTTCTTAAAAAAATGAACTCTATTTTTTAATGAAAAACTCAGAGAAGCGAAATTTAACTTCATAATTCAAACCATGTCTTTTTTTTTTTTTTACAATAATTCTAACCGTGTCAAAATGTCTGTTCCTTTACACACTCAGTCAAAGGAAAATTCGCACGCAAGTCACAAGCCCAAATCTAACTCACTCGGCCCATTCTTACGAACCCAAGACAATAAAATTTCTTGCGCCGAGCCTCACTACAATAGTAGGCCTAGGAAGTGGGAATTCCTTCCATTATAGACGGTTTTAAAAAGTACCCGATTGTTTTTAAAAGAAATATACATACATTTGAAAGAAAATCTGATTCCAAGGTGCAGGTACAGGATATCAAGGGAGGATTTATTCAATTTTGTAATGTTATAGTTTGTTTGGATTAGCTTTTGACAAATGATTGTATGCAATTTAAGATAAGTATGTGAGAGAAGTTGTCTCGGCTTATATGAAAATGATTCTAGAGTATTGACAAACAAGCTCTTAAACTTAAACTTCGTAAAAGCTAGGACAACATTGCTACAATTAAAAAATTTTCAGGGCAAAATTGTATCTTATCTCTAATATCAATTGCAGCTTAGTGCAAGTAACAGATCAAACGTATGGTTAAGTTTCAATTAACTATTCCGCCAAAGAAGGTCTTCAATGCTCCTCCTTATATGACACAGAAAGAGCCCATGGGACCGCAGTCCCCCTTTCCTAAAATTTAATTGCTTGTTTTTTATTCCTGTGCGTAGCCCACCCTTTGTACCAAAAGGAAAAGGAAAAGACAAAAGCAAAGGAACTACTACCGCTAGGTTGCAGCTAACTCAACTCAAAATACCACCTCTTGACATCACTTCTTGACAGGGGCTGCATGAGGGCATGGCTTGTATCTAGCTTCAAACTTAAAATCACGAAGATTCTCTGAAATCGACATTATACCGTAGAGAAATTTAATTACTAGTGGGGAAAAGTTGAACTTACACTGTTCAAGGGGGTTTCAAAGCTTCCCTTGTGGCACACTGGGACCAGAACTGGGTTGTCTTGTATGTTTTTTCTTGTATTTCCAGAACTCATCTTTCTTCTTCTTCTTCTTATCTTTAATCATGCCCATCTTACTGTTAATTATCCCCAGTATAGCACTTCTGTCCTTCCTGTTTTTCTTGGCGACTTTAACATCCAGAATCGCCCTAAGCTTCTTGTAAGAGTCAGGATCTGGGACTTGCCCACTTTTGACCATCTTCTTGTGATAAAAAAATGCTCTCTTATAATCTCTAACACGAACATAGGCATATATCATCGTTGAATAAGTTACAGAATCGGGTTTTAGATTCAGAGTTGCCATCTCTTTTAACAGCTGTGGCAACTTTGAGTGTTGACCTCCTCGTGCATATGCGTTCATCAGCATATTATATGTCATCACCGTCGGGTGCAATCCAATCTTACCAAATTCAGATATCACATCCCTTGCTTCAACGTAGTGACCTTGTTTAGCAAATCCATCAAGAAGAGTATTGAACGTAACTCGTGTTCCTTCAATTTTGTCGCTCATCATCAACTTCCATATTTTCATCAATGTCTGGGTATCACCAGCACGCCTATATGCGTCCAGGAGAGCAGTGTAGGTTTCAATGGAGGGTTTGAGGCCCTCTCTTTGCATGTTCTCAAACACCATGTAAGCTTTCTCGTGCCAACCACTAACTGAATAAGCATGAATTAGAGCTGTGTAAGAGTGTGAAGTGGGTTTTATACCAGCTTTCTTCATCTTCAGGAACGCATCTGCAGCCATGTCACTCATATTCTTCTGCTTCCCATATGCACCGATTAGGCAAGTATACGATTTCGCATCTGGACTCAGGCCAGATTCCTCCATTTCTACCATCAACTTCTCCACAACCTGAGGCTGCATTCTTCTGCCGTATGCATACATTAAAATGTTAAATGTGGCCGCGGTGGGCTTAATCCCTTTAGCTTTCAACTCAGCAAAAAGGCCTTCAGCTTCTTCTATGTAGTTGGATTTACAAAATGCATCAATAAGAGTGTTGTACACGATTGCATTTGAAGAGACTCCCTTTGTCTCCATTTCTGATTGGATGATGAGTGCTTCCTTAATCAACCCCTCATCACAAAATGATTTGATTAATGCACCCAAGACTTCCTCGCTCCATCTGACTCCTTTTCTGTTCATTTTCTCAAAAAATTGCCACGCATCTTTCGCAGAATGGCCAAGTTTTCTGATTATTGTAATCACAATAGAGCACGTCACGTGATCTGGACATATATTATCATGTTCCATTGAATCGTATAGCTTCCAGGCATCTTCATAACTAGGATAACGAAGCAGCCATCAATAAGAAGTCTTGAGACATTAACTTTTAAAAGGATATGCTACCCAAATCATATTTTAAAATATCAAGTTTGAAGAAATGAATTGAAAGGAATGGTTAAAATTATTTTTCCTCAACCTGTACACTACTTGAAGTTTGAAAGAGGCACTTGGTCCTTTCACATGTGTGATTATTTGCAATATCTTAATTCTACAACAAGAAATTGCTCATAACATTTGCGGTTAGCTGTTCACAGGCTTCTTAATTACCACAAATTTACCGCGAAAGCAAAGAGAGAGCAATCACCACAAATAACAAGAAAGGGTTCCAGTTCACAGTCTATCTACAGACGCGATGACCCACAAAAATGTATAAAAGTGAAATGTGTAGATAAGTTAATTTCTAGAAAAGAAGAACGCGTAAAAGCTCCAAGAATTTCGTACCTTTCACTATATAAAAGACCTGAAATCGCAGCATTATAGACACGAACATCTCTGAAGTCCTTGCTGGACGGTAAGTTTCTGAAGAGAACCATCAACTTATCGCCCATCCCTGCTCTTCCTAACGCTGGAAACAACACACTACATGCCCGGGGTGTAACAAGTGATGGTTCCTGCAATCTCATCCACTCGAAGAAATATAAACAATCAAATAGGCGACCTTCCTCGGCAAGAAATCCTAACACCTCCAGGCACTTTGTCTTATCAACGCGTCCTTCATAACCGTTCAAAACCTCCCCTAGTGTCAGATTCTCCGACAAGTTTCTCGCAATTTGAACAATCTCCCCGACAATGCCCTCGGGCAATTCCTTTCTCCCACCTACCTCTTCTTGGTCGCCGACAAATGAGTATTCGGAATCCAGATCAACTTCGGTTTCTTCAACAGTCTCGGCACCCGAAGCAAGATGCCATGAAACCCGACGGTTCTTCCGGAGGGTTAATTTTCCTTCGTTTTGAGGGTCTTGGCCAGAGGTTGAAGTGCGAGACTTGAAGAATCTGTAAATTGGATCATCCGAGTCCTCTTCCTGTTCTTGCTCTGCCACCGCTTCTATGTCTTCCTCCTCCTCCTCATCCCTTCGTTGTTCTTCTTGTTCGAGTAATGGAAGAAAAATGGGAACTGAAGCCTGAGAGACATCTGCCGGTAATGCTCCAACACACAGCGAGAGCAAGTTTGGGGTTTTTGACGACAAGAATAGGGAGGGTTTTGAAAATCTGTGAGGTGAATTAAAAGAGCGAACGAGGATGCGTGAAGGAAGGAATTGGTGATGGATTAGAGCCATGGCTCCAAACAGATTATCTTCTCATTTGATTTTTGTACTTGTCTCTGCTGGGGAAGTTGGTGCTCAGTTATTTAAATAGTAATTACTTTGGTTGGGGAAAATCTTGAGCGGAATTTTTTGCCCGTTTATTCTATATATGCATCGACGTTTCACAGTTATCACTACTCGTGAGAAGCGAAACCAACTTGTGTCTGACAAAAATGGTTGAAGTGGACTCTAACAGAAGTGGTTAAAATGTGTTGATATAGCAGGAAACGTTAATCCCTCGTGGCGTGGAAGAACTGAAATTTAAATTTTCACAAATAAAATATATACATATTTAATATTCATTATGTTTTGAATAAAAGGATACACCTTAAATAATTTTTTAATAGAAAATAAACTGAATTCAAAATAACGCTGAGATGCTAATATTTATGGGGCAACAAAAAAAGATCATGATATTTACATTTTTTTTTTTAACATTCATTTTAAAGAAACTCATTTGAGATAGTTTATACATGTTCAGATAAGATTATTAGAGGCACCAGTAAATATGATAGACCAAACAGTATGGAGTCTTCTAAAAATGAATAAAGAAAGACCAAAACACATTTTTAAAGAGATTATAAAATGAGACTTTCTGATCAATAATTTATTCAGAGATATAGTTTACAATAGAATGTAATAACGTTATGTGATCTATACAACCGATCTCATCTAATAGAACAAACGCTTTGTTGTTGTTTAAAAGAGACTCTAGGTATAAATCGATTCTCATAACAAGAGTCACTATTTGAGTTCAGGCTAGCTTTCTTCATGGCAACGGTCCATGATCCTCGTTGATAACTAGCAAGTTAATTACACAAGATTCGATTCAATATGAGAGCAATACATTCTATTCAGAAGATGCAGAAACTGAATTATCGCTCACTTAAAAATGAGGTAGCTAATTTAGAGTTTGTTTGTATTAACGTTTGATAAGTACGTTTATACAAATCAAAATAAAACTCTTTTTACGGAAAATATTTTCTACGGCTAATCGAGCCGTCAGTTACTCTATTCCCAGTCACATTTAACTACCTAAAATGTTTATAGTCTATTGCAAAATAAATAGTACAAATGAGGAATTAGGTCCACTCATTTAATATCTGTCAAACCATGTTGGGTCTCTGCGGCAACAGAAGATTATAGAACTTATCATGTAAGAAGAAGTTCTTTCCCTTGTTATCTACAGCTTTTTTCCACCCACACCAACCTGCGTTCATTATTTTCTTCAAATCATCCGTGCCTGTGTAGTGTGGATCAAGAATTAAGAAAGCGCAGTCCCCACTTGCTTCATTATAATCCACTCCCAAGAGTGTATAAGCAAGTACACCACCACCTGCATTTCAAATTCAAGTGGTAATACGGACATCTTCCCTCCTTCCGAAAATTTTCATGAAGTGGCTGGCCAAACTTAACCCAACATGATTAAGTGATCATAATAAGAAGATGTGATTAATGGTACCTCAAATCTCCCCCACTTTAAAAGTAAGATAAACAATTAAGCATAGATGGCAGATAAAACAGCAAGTACATAGTCCACTAACCGATCATAACAGGAGTCCCTTGGGTCTCAAAGTGTAACGCCAGCTCTCGACATTTTTCAGGAAGCTCGGCTCCAGATCTAACATTGATTACTTTGCAAGTAACCTGATAAAGAGAACCCAGTCAAGTCATAAAGAACAATACTTTGCAGGCATCTGTTATCTAAAATAATGGGCAAACCTTTTTCCATGCCACAGGAAATTCTATGATGCATAAATTTTTTGTGTTATAGATCATATGTTTATGCACCCAGTTGTGCATCACAGAGTGTATTCAAATTCTAGATGGAGGCCATATCCAATTAGGCCAACCCCAAAAACCCAACTTCACCCATATGAAGACTGATATTGTAACACTACAGCTCAAATTTTACGAGTAGGTGAGAGAGTGGTAAACTTACACCCAGAAGTTTGTCTAAAACAAAGCTCAACTCAATGGCACCAATCCATTCTCTTGAACCGATAAATGAGGGATCCTTATCACCAATCTCAACAAGTGACTGCTGTATTTCCCTGAAAAATTATAGATCAGGCTTGAATGACACACGTGAATAAGTATAGCTATTAGTTGTCGAGTAAATATCCAACAAGAATGAGCACTCTAGTTAATAATTTGAATTAGAATCTATTAAGTATTTGAAAAATCAATTACACAGAATCAGAACACAAGAGAGCTCAAGGGATAACGAGCCCAATAACTGAAGATAAGATAAATTTGAGAAATATTACAAGAAATGATCGCATTCCGCACTATCCCATTACAAAAGCAAAATAAAGGCATGTCCATCATTAACGGGAAATACCTATGAGAAGGAACATTTATGGATGTGTAATTCTGTAATCTGAACCACGAGATGATAGTCTGTAGAGAGCGATAAGCACAACCCCAACCCTAAAAAGCCAAGGTTAAGTGATTAATTGTGACTATAGTGGTCTTGCAATCATTTTCCAAGCAGTAATATGCAATATCCCCATCGGGGCCTACAGCTGAATATCTAAAACATCTCAGCAATAACTAATGAAGTGTGTGTGCTTTGGATAAATATCTACTCCAGATGAACAAGTAATTTCAGCAAGCTAAAATATTAGAAGGCAGCAGGATTGAAATTACCGAATCATTAAAACCATCCTGAAGATAATGGTGGTATTCATAGGAACCTTGTACAAGGGAAACGGCTCCCCCATAAACTGCATAAACCATCACAAAAGCATATGAGAAAAAGAAGAATTATATTAATATAGCAAACTGGCAACTTACCCCCGCTGCTAGGTATGCCAATATGTACATCTCTGAGCAATGTAGAACCTGATGTGGCCCCAAAAAATGTCAAGGTTAATACACGGATAACGGAATGAGGCAGATACAGCCATAATAATCATCACCTAGAACATAAAGAAGTTTTCATTTACCCTTCTGCAGGGACTCACTCCCATTGCTTTTCAATCTCGAAAAATTCAAGGAATTAGCAATTCTTAGAAGGGGCCGATCATAAGGCAATCCTAGCCTTGAGTGTAAGGATCTTCTAACGTCAACTGCAGAAAGCAAAAAAGAATTAATAAATCAATATCATTCATTCAGATCAGAAATGGAAGGGATGGTAACAAAAGCCAAAAAAAATTACACAGATATATTCCTCTCTGCAGTGCACACCTCCATGCACAGCACCATATACTCCTTATTCAGTTATTTTCCAATCAAAACAAGCGAATGGTATAACAATATAAGAAATTTCTACGCATGGAATTCAAAAGTCCAAGCATACCTTGCTTTAGTTCTGTCTCCCCAAAACTGAGTTCATAGAAAACAGTAATTGGATGCAAAACCCCAGGAGGGTTGAAGTGATAAGGACGTAGCTGCAAAATAAAATAAAATGCTAATTAATCAAAAGAATGATAATTCATGGGCTGCATATGTGTGAAGTAAAAAAAACCATTATGAAACATCAAAACAAAATAAATGTAAACAACATAACAAAGCAAAGGCTTGGGAGAAAAGAATGAAATAAAATAAATTATAGAAAGACTCAATTGCTGTATGTTACAGACTGACCCATCATCCTTCGATTATACTAACACTACAACCACACAAATATACCCCATACTTTGGGTGCATTACAAGAAGCTCGCTTCTTTACCTAAAATATTTTCCTGATGGCTGGATATCAATTACCAGGGAAACTCTTTTTTGACCTACCAGACTTTTCTAACTTCTTAACACTTATAATTCAAAAGGTAAGAAAAATATATATTAGCAGTAGACTTTATTCACTAAAACAACGATCTTTTCTCTTTCACCTTACCAACTGAAATAGATCACAGTATCATTCGAAGGGACACCTATAAATAATATTTGTGAAAATTAAGACATGCACACCAAGGCTGATACTTCTTATCTTTTTATCCTTGCTATGAGAACGCATTATATATAAGATTAGGTCCCGAAGGTTTTATATCTGATAGGATTAGCCTCATTTGCACGCTCATGAATCATAATCCATGACAAACAAAGGTAACATGGATCTGATTCTTTTCATCAATTAGAACCATGAAAAGCTTATGTAACAGAACAAAAGAGAATGCATCGCCTCACCTGAGGATGTTGTGCCAAAAGGTTGGGCAAGATTAAGTTCATTAGTGTATTTATCTGGTCTACTAAACCAGGGATGACTATACTCGAAACTGCAAAACTAAGTGGAAGCTCCTTAGCTGCATAGCAAAGCATATCAAGCTTAATGTCTACTGTCAGTAGGCTGGCTTCCTCCTGGACTGAAAGCAATGATTTAACGTTCAATTAAAATTTTAAGAAGCAAAACCAAACTAAATTCAAATATTCAATGAACAGATACAAGACAGAAGGTATGGCCCTCAATTCCTAACCTGGAAGATATTCAGCAAAAGGGGCAGCAGGAGTTGAAGACTTTTCTAAGCTATTAAAGAGAACACTAACTTGGATGGTATCTGCATTCTAAGCAGAAAACAAAATATCACAAGATGGATTGCAATAACCATCGAACTACTCATTAAGCATGTATAAAAGCAAACTAACAGGCAACAACATTGTCAAGTTCCACCATATAACATTAGGAAAGCAATAAAACTAAGGAAAATTTAGGGGGGAAACAAAAGAAAACAAAACGATAAAGTCAATCATTTTTATTACCTCCACAGAAAATATTGGTGAGCCTGCTTTACTTTTAATGGAAAAGTAGGAACATCTCAGCGAATTTGCATCAGAGCCATCACCTTCAACAGCCAAAGGCCAGATCTTGGAGAGATCTGAGTTAAAGTCTAGTTGTAAACCTCTGATTATGGCTCGTAGAGGTTGATCCACGGAGGCTTTGCTTGATGTCTGTAACATGTACACAACTTGCGGATCTCTTAACTTGGCAATAACAGCTTTAGTTGCACGAGAAAAGGCTTTCTCAATGTCTGTGGAACAAAATTTATCCATCATTCACTGTTTGTATAATGTAGTAAACTATAAGCCTAAGATAATTTGCTAACGTCTTCTTGATACGCAGGTACAGTTGCAAAATTAGAAACACAATTTCTTTTTCGGCTAAACCGTCAAAACTACTGCCAGCCTTTGTTATGGCCAACAATTATTTTCATTTTCACCAATCACTATCCCTAGCAACAAATTATTGTACTTTTGCACCTTCAATAGCATCGCAAACTACAACTAAAGCATGACAATAAGACCATGACTAATCCCCCGTTGATATGAAGTAGCTAATCAATGGAATCGAAAAGGGAAGGTTAGAATATAGCATCTTAATATAGTATAACGCTCGATCACTAAACTGCTCAATTACATGTTAAAGTGATAAAAACAAATTGGTGGAGTAAGGAAACCTACCACTGGGATTGTTTGCAGCGTAATACACCGGCAACTTAACTGGAAGTTCACACCGAAGCAAGCAGCCCTTCTCCCATACATACTTCTCTGGGTGATCTTCGTGTACAACTGACGTAACAGATTCGAGGCTTGTTTCATGTCCGCTCTTGGAGATGAAAAATCGTATGTCACTAGCATCCAAACCTGCAACTGCTCCTACCACGGGTTGATTTTCACATTGGCCTTCGCCGTAAAGAAGCCTCCTTAATCCACGAGCAGCATCAATGGATTTACGAGCATTTTTCTCCAAATCGGAGTTTCCAAAGGTCAAGGCTCCGATTATCTCAAATCCTTTTATTATCAAAGTCCGAAGTTCTTCTGTTCAGAATACGGAAATTTAGTTATCTTCTGAGAAAGTTCAGGGGGGAACAAGAATAAATGAATTTGCAAATGCGTGGAAAAATAGGCAAGCAGGAAAGTTGAGTGATGATGAATTACAGAAAATAATAACCTGATTCTTGAGGTAAATCTGGGGAAGTGGAGTCAGAAGAAGTAAGGGCGTGGATACATCTGAGAGAGGAGACGATGGTAAGTGGCGGGAAAAATGGGGATCCGACAAGCCAATGTAATCCGGGACCAGAATCAGCGCTGTGGAAGATGAGCTTTGGGCAGAGAATTTTCACGCTCCCCATCTATAAAGATTCGGCAAATAGCTGTCTGGTCTCTGCAATGCTTTGGAAACGAAACAGTACTAACACTCTTGAGCGATAATCGGGCTCATTTCGACGATGGTTTCTTTCGCGGCGTTTTATTTCTTTTGCATTTTCCCCCACTCGTCATGGAAATTAATTACCCACCTCTTTCTGAAGTTTGCGCATGTCATACATTTTTCCCAATTTTTTGTAATTCTTTAAAATACAATTGAAATGCAAATAGGTTTTTTTTATAAACGACAAAATGATATTAATAAGATGGAAGTTGCAAATGGTAGCATTTAGGGCGCCATGAAAATGGGTCAAATCCATCCGACCTATTCGATTATGCATGTTTAAATTAAGAATTGAATCTGTGATTTAGTGTTAAAGAAAAAAAAGATATGCCTAAAAGGACCGATCCTATAAGGTTACGAGTTTAAAAGGGTCGGCCTGGTTAGACCCATCAATTTTTTTTATTTTTTTAGACATTATTTATTTTTTTTATATTTGCTTTCAAGTTTTATAAATAAAACCTTTTAAATCAAACATTTATTTTTAAATTTGTTTTCTTATTAATCATATATCCCATAAAAATTTAAAAATGTGAAAAGAAAAATATTGTTGAAACATAATTTTTTCTCACCGTTTATTTAATGTGTTATATTATAACAATTCTTTGTTTTTCTTCAAATTTAGAAGAAATCCTTCAAAGTTAAACATTTATTTTCATTTATTGTATGTACTAGATAAAGACACTCACATATATACTTTCACTCATTTAATTCTTATTATTTCAAATGTCAATATTAAACTTGTTATATTGTTTTTCACATATAAAATACTTTTCAAATAGCTAATTAAAAATCTATTGTTTTAAATTTATCTATTTATAAAAAAAAGTAAATATACATTAAATATTGTGACCTATGACTCAACACCATGATCAACAAGCTTAAGTGAATCAACAAGCTTAAGTGTTAAGCTGTAAAATTTGGAAATGAATACATAATTTTATTCTATCATTTTATTTCTTGCATTGATAGCATTTAAATATCTTCATACTTTTGATTATAAATCATATAACTATAATTGAAAACAATTTTCATGTCTAGATGTTGAAATTTTCGTTTATAATATATTATCATTTTAACTTTTTTTCTTTTAATTTAGTTTTGATATTTTTTTTATGTTTTAAATTAGAAAAGTTTACTGCTTTAAATTAAAAAAAATCATTTTTTAATTAAACAGACCAAAAGCTCACAGGCTAGATTGAACCTGTTAATTCAAAAGCCAAGCTTGAAGAATCAAACTTTTTTATGTTAGCGGGATTAAACGGGTCAGTCCGTTTAGGCCCGAGTCTCTAAAGGGCCGGCTCAAATTCCCACCTTTAATAGTCGTCATGATTAAAAAAAAAAAAGATTACATAACTAATTAAAAACATCTAAGAACACTATGCTAAAAGAGGCAAAGCTAAAAGACTTTTTTGGATATAACGTCTTGGGAAATTATACGGATGCTTATAGCCAAGGAAGTGCCAACTAAGAGGGTAAAGGTTAAAGGGGGAGGGTGGGTGTAGGTGAGAAATCAAGCTAAGGGTTTGTTTGACAATTATTTAAAAAGCATTCTTACATAAGTCGAGATAAAACTTCTCTCACGTACTTACCTCTGATTATGTAACATCATTTAAAAAAGTTATTCCTAAACATACATTTAAGTGTTGACGTTGAGAAATAAAAACACATGCAAGGAAAACGAGGATGATTGGGGGTCAAGGTGGCGATCATGCAAGGGGTGACCCAGGTTTTCGGTGGTGGGTAGATTTATAGCTATATGCAGAGGGGAAGGAAGAAAGATTGGAATACCTTGAAGGGAAAAACCAAAGCGTCGTCTAGAGCTTGCAAAGAGAGATCCGGAGGAAGGGAGCCCGGTTCTTGGGTCCTAGGAGGAGGGAAATGAAGGGACTCCTTGAGCCCTGAGGAAGGTCATAGGTGGTAACCAAACCTCGGAGAAAACGATGGAATCGAGAGAGGGAGGCCCAATCGGGGAGAAGCTAAGATGGTGCATGCAAGCGGCCAGAGGGATTTTCTCCCATTTAATTAAACAGCATCGGGAAAGGGAAGGGGCAATAAATGATGGGGAGTTTAGTAAAAAAGACACCTACGTAAGCTAAAGATAATATGATAGGTGAGCATCAGTTTTTCGATTTGATTTTTAGTAAAATTAAAATACATGTAAAAATAAAAATGAGCTGAAACTAAACCTTAAAATTAACCAAACTGAAATAATTAAAAATATTTAATAATTTATTAAATAAATATATATTATATATATAATTTGATCTTTCGGTTAAAATCGAATTTTTGTATGAACACTTATCCGAAAACAGAATTATCATAAAATAAAAATTAAAAAAAACTAAGAAAATAGAATTGAATTCGGTTTTCTGCTTTTGATTTGTTTGCTCGTCCTTACCCCCTACCGGAGGTAGTACTCTGAGCAACGGAGATTTTAATGCACTGTGAGAAGAAAAAAGGTGGAGAAAGACAAAGATAAACAGGAGTTAAAGAGGAGCATTTAATAGTAGCATTAATGGTCTGCAGGACAAAAGAAAGGTTTCGGTCTTCGAAGGATGAATTTGGAAAGCGATCAGCTGAACCAGATGGAAGAAAAATACTCTTCTCCAGGCTGGAAAACGGAAAGTGTCTCCCTCTATATTTTCTCTCTTACCCTTTACTTGTATGAAGAGAAAATGTAGAAGGAAAAAAAATTTAAAAGAAAATGAAGGGAGAAATGAGTTTTTTCCTACTTGTATGGAAGAGAAAAAATGGGAGGAAAGAAAAGTTGGAGAGAAAATGGGGTGTGGGTCCCACCATCTTTTCTCTCCACACATAGAGAAAAAATGGAGAGAAAACTATTTTTCCTTATCTACCAATATGCTTTTTATTACCTTTTCATTTTAAACCATTAAAGTTAATATCTAACTTTTTTAAAATTCTGATTATAATTTTCTTTTTTTAGAAGGATGATCTTTAAAATATATTCTAATGTCTAATTTATTTTTAATTATTTATTAAAACCCCATAACCTTAAAAAATATTATATATTTTTATCTAAATTATTTTTTTTGAAATATAATAACATGAAAACATATATTTAATAAATAATTTGATTTTAAATTATTAAATGATATTAATATTAATATAATTTTTCATTAACATATTTAATTTGCTATTATACTTGATATATTTTAAGGATATTTTATTATTCAACTATTTACCAAAATATTTTCATCTAAGGATATTTTAGTCATTTAACTATTTACTCATTTTCTTTCCTCTCTGTTTTCTCTCGTTGGATGATAATATTTTTTCTCCACTTTTCTCTTCTCTCCATTTTCTCTCCTCCCATTTTCTTTCCTCTCAACTTTTCTTCCCATCCAAATGAAACATTGCCGTTGAAATGCAAGTAGTTGGATTTGGAGGTCACCCTAACTTTTTTTTAAAAAAAATAGAAACTTACTGAAAAATCTAAACGGTATTGTGTAATCCTTATCTACAAGTCGTTGGCAAAAAAGGGG
>QFDD01005904.1:0-16823 GCA_006871305.1 Vachellia collinsii | reverse complement strand
AAAAATATAAAAATAGTATTAGGTATTCTAATTTAAAAAGATGCTAGGACATTAATAATTGATAATTAGACTTTTATGGGATGATAGTTTTATAAAAACTTGTTTACGTAAGTTAAAACAAAACTAATTTCACATACTTACCTTGTAAACCATAAATTACATTGAAAAAGTAAATTTTACCGCTAATTCAAATAAACATTATGGCATCATGCATCACACAAATTTTAGCGAATGGGTCATATTGTTTTATATTTAAAAAAATTAATATTCTTAATAATTTATAAATATTTGGTGTAAATCAGATTGCTCCAAAGCCACTTTGGATTAAACACTAATCTCTGTTGAGCCTAAGCATTAAGGTTAAAGCTCTCATAATAAAGATGCTTACTGAAATTTGAATCTGTGTTCTCCTCTTTATTAGATGAGATTAGTTACTGTCTTAACCAATAGCATGTTGGTTAAATAATGCTACTATATCTAGTTTTTAATATAAATATTGGTAAACTTTTTCTATGTAAGACAAATAAAGTTAAATAAACTGATTTATCTATCATTTTTTTCATTGTCTGACTTATAAACTGATATATAATCTAATAATAACATAAGTATTTAATAATATATACAATCTAAAATAGTTCATTTTTTAATCTCTCAAAAAAAATTAACTAAGGTTTTGGCCAAAAAAAAAAAAATTAACTAAGGTGTATATCAAGGTTATTTATAAATAACTAAAGATGTGTCATTATGACTTGAATTATTTTCTCCGCTGATTTCGCCTAAGTCGGCAGCATGACATGTTAGAATAATTTGTGCCTACCAAATGTTGAACATTCTCAGGTTATCTACTTTTAAAAGTATAATTTGTGCCTACTTGTATTAAACAAGGATATTTTTAAAAATAAAAAGTTAGATGTCTCATCATACATTATATAAAACTTAATTTAAAATGGGCAAGAGTATGATTTATAAATAATACGTTAATATTTAATCGATAGCATAGTGAAAAAAAACGGGTATATTGACGACTTATAAAGTGAAACTTGGCAAAAAGATAAATTACATGAAACATTATAAATTAATATTTATATGACGTTTAATTTTTCTTGTGAATGAAGTAACGTGAAACATTAAAAATTTAATTAAATAAGCAAATCAAATTGTGCTTTTGGATCGTTATTTATACCTTATTTGGATTAACTTTTGGAAAGTGATTATACGCAATCCGATATAATCATGTAAGAGGAGTTTTATCTTGACTGTGTGAAAGTGATTTTAGACTCCCTAATGACTGAGTTCAAACTTAAAAATTGTTTTTATAATTAAGTCATGTTGGATCAGTAAATATTGAATTAAACTTGAATAAAAATGAATTTTATAGAATTGGATCATTTGGGTTAAACCAAAAATGTTGGAAAAATTAAAATAAGTATTAAAATGTAAAATATTAACTATATCAAAATATCTAATACCACTTTAATCTATTTATAGGGTAGAGAAATAATTTTTTATTTGATCGTTTTTATAAGTTAATTTATTAAATATTTTATGTGAATATAAAATTTTATCCGTTATATATTATGTGTTAACTTTTCCTTTTATGTATTATAGTGTATATTAGGGATAAAGTTAAACAGTTATTAAATTTTATAGGAGAGTTAATGATGTTTAATGTTTATTTATTAGTATAAAATATGTTGAAAATGATTTATAAATAGAACCGGAAGAGTATATTTTTTAGAGCATTTGTAATCATATGATATAATTTTATTTAAAACTTCATACAATTGAACTCAATATGAATTCAATTTTTATCATATACAATAATTTTTATTTAATTACTACCTCAGTGCATAATATAAAAGTTCATTGAATTTTTTTGAGAGATTTAAAAAATTAATTAATTAATATATTTATAATTTTTTCTAAATTAATTTATTTAATTTATAAAATGATATATAATATAATAATACAAACAAATATTTAAGAATATATATTATAATTAGATAGTTTATTTAATCATTTTGATTTTGTGAAAAAATTTGATTAACTCTTATATTAAATATCGGATACACGCACTTAAGTACTCATGAACCGCTTGCCCTTTTAGTCCCCCGCCGGTCCACTTTCAAAATATCGGTTCTGTGTTTTTCCCGACCAACCTTACGCGGAAAATAAAATGTGCAAATTGATAATCTAAAATCCTGACCTTCGTTGTTCACTTTTCTTTTGTCTAGTGTAAATGGACCCATGAAAATAAGACCACGTGGGCCCCAAAGTTGCACAACGCGTACACAGTGCATGCCTAAAAAATAATTTCTTTCACATAATATTAGATAAAGGAAATTACTATAAAATCTCAAATAAGAGAATTAATATAAAAAAGATTTTAAAAAGTTGTCAATGATAGTTACTTGAATTGTTAATAAGACATTTCTAATATTAATTTTTTTGCATGGGATTTTATAATAATTTCCCCTATTAAATATTGAAGGGTGTTTGAGAGCATTCCAAAATCACCTTTACCATCTATTGAATGAAATTTCCATCATATATTTATTTTATAGGGTAAATATGTAAATTTAACAATTAAATATTTGGTTAGGAATATTGGCCCAATTAACTTTTTGAGTGTGTAAAATTAGATATTGTTATTTTTAAATAGGGTATGTAGCGCACAACCGTTAAATGTCCATCAACTTCTTGTGTTGTGGGTCGTGCAATCTGGCACCACCACCTTGGCACCTTCGGCATCGCTCCTCTTCTTTGAGTTTTCCCCTCTCATCATCATCATCATCTCTCTCTCTCTCTCTAAAAAATTTAATTGTACCAGCTGTTCATAAATAAACATTTAGTTATTAAATTTACACATTTACCCTATTTTATACCATGCAAAATTATTTAAAAGAAACTAATTCAAATACCTACTAAATTTAGAAGCTGCAATTTTTTTATAATGCATAATTTTATTTTATAATTTTATCACTTTTTTATTTCCTTTGGCTTATATAGAATTTTTTTAGCAATTACCTTTTTTGAAACGCTTTCTGAAATTGATATTATTATTATTATCTTATTAATTATTGATATGATTAATTTCACTGATTAGTTACTTACTGGTTTGCATATTCTCTTTCTTTCTTTTTTTGCCGAACAAAATGCATATTCTCTTTCACTTTATAAATTCATAAATATGGTATTTGTGAAGAATAAGTTTCATTTTTTATATACTTATTATTTTTAATCAATTTTATCCAAATTTTTAACTTATATATTTTCCATCCAAAATATAAGAAGTCTTGTAGACAAAAATTTTAATCTAAAATGTTGATTCCTTAATTCATGATTGTTTTTCACTTTTATTGTAAGATGAATGAGATATGTAATAAATGCAAATTTAAAAATTTAAGTAATTCAATAGTATTTTTAGAATTTTCTCTTTACCAATTTGTGTGACCAATTATATTTTGGACGGATCTTATATTTATATGCTACTACATAAAGATAGCAGAGGGATGTATTGATTTGTTTGGAAACATCTTTTAAAAAGTGATTGTATATAATTTAAGATAAGTATATGTAAATAAAATTTTATTTCAACTTACGTAAAAACACTTTTAAAAATTGTTTCCAAATATACTGATACACTTTGCCAAATTATTTTGTTAAGTATCTGAGCCAATAGTCTAATGGCCAAGTTCCCAAAAACAACCGTCCCGCATTCCTCGCCGATAAAGTGAAGGACACATGGTCGCACAACATTGGTTACTCATTAATGACGAACTTCCAACCCAACGTTTCTTTAGCAATAAAACAAAGAAAAAGTTCAAAAAATTTTAATTTCTTTCTTTCCTTCTTCTTGTGTTTTTTTTTTTGGTAAAATCAACGTAATTTTTTTCCCAACGCATTGCTGCTTCCCCTCGTGTCAACGTTCCTATTTTTCTCCCTCTATCGCCTTCTCGTGTCAACCTCAATAGACAACGTATTATGCTGCAAATTTTCCGTCTAGAGGACCAGGTCTACTTTCGCCGACGCTAGCACAATTTCTTGCGTTTTCCCCAAATTTCCTTTTGCTTTTTCTCTCATGCGTTTCGAACTGATCGTTGATTCTATCCGGAATCTGGTATAACTTTTTTATTTTTTTTTTCTTTGTTGCGTAAATTTGTTAAATTGGGAAGCTTTATTCTCTTTTCACGTCTTTTCCCTCATTAAGATCCTCTGTATTTGTGGCCTGCACGTCCACACGAAATGAGCTATCGTAGCTTTAATTTTCTGTTTCAGACGGTTTTAGTGCCATCCACCTTTGTTCGTTTGGTATTTTGCTTATTAACTCTGGTTCATGAGCTTTCTAATGTGATTTTAGCTGAATTCTGTTTATTGGTGGGTCGGTGCTGATCATTGAGCTTCGCCGTTGATTATTTGTAGTCTTCTTAGGGTTTCCTTTCTCTGTTGGTCCATAGTGCTATAACAATTGCTTTCTTTCTTTCTCTTTAGTGTTGGAGAGATATTGAATAGAAAGTGTTACCCATGGAGCGATTTTTGTTGGTTCTTCTCGTTGGATCTTGAAACTGATTCGTCGGGATTTGTTCTGCTCTCATTTTAGGAAAATTCGCAATTGGAATTTTATGACGCTATCTGACTATCTGTTTTTTAAGTTGGCAGAATCGTCATCTAAGTTTTTCCCGTGTTATTGCATTGAGTGCTCTGACAACAGGAGATATGCATATCTCTTCATCAACGGCGTGAAATATGCAGAGCTTAATTTCGAGGCTTTTCTTTTTGGAGTTTTTCCTTTATATAGTTTCTATGTATGCTAAATCTAACCAACTTTAGGATTCCAAATTTATTGGTGAATTTCTGAGTCTCTGCTTCATTTGTAAAAGTTTGAGGATCTTTAGTATCAATACTTTTCAAAGTCTTTTCCGTGGCCTGAAATTTCAATCGTAATTTTTCCTTTCGTTTTCCCCTTTCTGTTGATTTGCCTTGGTCCTTCCTTTTCCTTTCTTTGTTCTTATGGTCATCTATTTATTTTGATTTCTGAATTTGATGTGTTTGTTTTAATCCTATTAAAGATTTGTGATGTAGTTTTGTTTCAAATGCAGATTATAACTTCAGATCTATCCGAGGAGGGCGCTTAATTGAGTTTTGGTATTGAGGAATAAGACTTCATTTCCTCAATCCTAGTTATATAGATTTCGCAAATGCTATTTGGCAGGCCCAGAAGTCAGCCAAGGGCAAGCAGACCTGGGTCATTGGGAGGTAAGCCTTTGATTGCTAGATATAACCATGAATAGAGTTATAAACAACTAAAATACATGTGAGGACGTGGGTGCACACACAATCTCTCCTTCTCCCCCTCTACTGCTGCCCTTCTCTCTCTAAAGGCTTAGTTACTAAAAGCTACAATCAACTTGAAATTAGAAATTAATAAGCGTTGCTTTTTGTAACCCATGATTGTAGGATAGGCTGCAGTTTCTGAAGTAGGTCAACATGAATATATCTTATTATCCCATGGTGTTAAGTTTTTCCCCCTTAATTATTTTTGTCATCTAATTTTGTTTTGATGGGCCTTTCCCCCATTTTTTCTGCTGTCTTGTAGGAATGGATTATCCTGACCCGAAGAGGAAGGGCAGTTTTGTTGGAAAAGTTTTTCTTGCTGCGGCATTAACAGCACTGTGTATTATCATGATCAAGCAGTCTCCTTCTATGAACTCCCCTAGTCCGGTAAGTCCTATGGATTTTTATGTTTTAAATTTCATCTGTTTGTTGCTATGCATCTTAAATGTTTGGATTGTTGATTTTTATATTTACAAAACAAAGAACCATCAAGTGGTTAAGCTATGTTACAGATCACATGCCATTTTTGGAGTATATTCAATAAAAATTTAGAATGGGTATGTTTAATTTGTTTATTGCTGTTTACAAGTGTTGTTATTGGATAAAAAATAAAAAGGAAAAAGTCTAAGAAGAAAGAAAAAGGGGGGAGTACATAAACTGGCAGTGAGTGAAAGACTGGAAATAATATTACCACTTAGATGCTTCTTCTGCCTGACTCTGTTTTTTGTTATTTGATTTTGAGATTATGATGCTAAAATCTAGGGTTGATATTCCTATTCAGTCATCTAATTGATTCTTTCCTGTTTTGGCCATTTCCAGTTTTCTTTCCATGAACCTGGAGTCACACATGTACTGGTAACAGGAGGAGCAGGCTATATTGGGTCGCATGCTGCTTTAAGACTTTTGAAGGATTCTTATCGTGTCACCATAGTGGTATGCTTTTACATAATATGAAGTGGCTGTCTCATTAAGTCATAAGCTCCCTCCATCATAGCTGCACCACAAGACTAGCCATTTTTCTTTCTTGCAGGACAACTTGTCAAGAGGAAATTTAGGTGCCATTAGGGTTCTCCAAGAATTATTTCAAGAACCTGGAAGGCTTCAATTTATATATGCTGATTTGGGAGATAAGAAATCTGTATCCTGACCATTTGTGTCATAAATAGAACTATTTTGGTCTTCAATATTAGCCTTTATTTAGATGGTAAAAAACAAAGGAAGAAAACTTGGTATTTGAAACAATTTGATGGGGGCATGGCTTGTCTACTTGACTGGTTATCAGGTTGATAAAATATTTTCAGAGAACAAATTTGATGCTGTAATGCACTTTGCGGCTGTTGCATATGTTGGAGAGAGCACAGCCTATCCTCTTAAGTAAGCATCATTTGAGCTTTAACAAACAAGCTATGGAAAGTGGATCTATGCACAGTTTCTAAGTTTGCCTACCCACCTATGTACTGGATTGGCTGATTTTTTTCTTGAATATGAATTGACATTTTCCATTTCAGTATGGGCTTTTACTGCTAATTGCTTTGATACGGTGATGACTTATGGGCTTGGTTGTTAAAATAAATTCATGCACTCATACATTTGTGTCTCTAGTATTATTATATTATATTGTGTTTATTTGCTTATTGTTGAATATGACTTGGCTATATTTAATATACTTGTTTGGAGTACAATTTGACTTAGGGTCTTTTTCTTTTGTTTTTTTTTTTAAAATAAAGTCATGCATTGCAGCACTCTAATTGGAATGTGAGATAGAAGTGTCTCCAATATCATATTGGGCTTATTTGGGCATTGTATGATAGGATTGGGGGATATTTGGTTGAGACTCACCGCAAACAATTAAATTTTCTATCTCATTAGTGCCAACCCATTTTCAAACATGTGATTTTTGTGTATACAAGTTTATGTGATATTAGAGAAAATGCCAAATTAAACTGCAAACTTATCGATTTCTTTTATACTATAGGGTTAATATGACCTTTGGTCTTTCAGGTTTGCTTTCATTTTGGTTTTGGTTCCTTAAGTTTAACACCAATGGTTTTGGTTCCTCAAGTTTCATTTTATCTAAAACATTGATTCCTACAATTTAATTAAAATACCGACCATTTTGTCTTTTGAAGGACCAAAACCATTGGTTTTAAACTTGATGGAGCAAAACCAAAATGAGGGCAAACTTGAGAGATTAAATATTGTATTAGTCCTTATTAATTTCTCATACATACTTTCAATTTATATATCTATTAGAACAGTAGAAATTGTGGCTAGAGTGATTGGGATGGATTGTTTATTTCCATTTTTATAGTGACTCTCATTTGGTTTTCCTGTTCAATTTGAGTTCAGGTTGATGTTTCACAAGTCTGAATAGTAATGGTTGTTTCATTGTTTGTTATGTTGCTTATGCTTGCATATGGTAAACTGTTTTGCGATGCAATGTTCTTTTGACATCTTGAATCACCATTTTGTTGCATGAACAAATTGTCTTGGTGTGCATAACGAAATTTGTTGGGTATATGAATGATATTGTCTTGGTGTGCATAACGAAATTTGTTGGGTATATGAATGATCTGATTTTTTGCATAATTTGATAACTTGTTACCATACATTATAGGCTAATTGGCTTCTTTTTAAGTCTTCGGCTATGTTTGGTCTGGTGAATTTGTTGGGGTCATGAATGTTTGATTTTTTTTTCCTGATAATTTGCGAACTTGTTACCATACATTATATGCTTACCGTCTTCTGTTTCAGTCTTAGGCTATGTTTGGTTAGGTGAATGAAACCAGTGTTGCCTAGTGTGCCACTACTCCTAATCAACTAAGTTTGAGCTTGCTCGATCCCAATTGGGGGTGTTTGCCATCTGTGTAGAAGTTTGATATGTGGAATGTGTTACTATATTTGGGCAATGTTGAAGGGGTTAGCTTCATTTAGGTCTAACCTATATACTATAATTAAGTTTAATTTCTCCAAGATTAAATGCTTAAACAAAAAATTATGTGCTTCCTAGTATTTTCTCTGTTTTAGGTGGTGTGAACGTGAATTGAGATATCTCTGGCCTTTATCTATTCCTTTATGCAGATGGGGGCCCATAACACTTCCCTGCGTATGTCATTTCTTGGTTGTCTATCCTATTTCTTTAAGAAGATATGGGGAAGTTGGCTTGGGCCTTTGGGTGGAGAGTGCCAACCTGTTGAAAGCATGGCAACCTGTTTTGTTTTAGAGAGTTTGTAGTGTCTTTATGTGTGACTTGTATCTCTTGTTCGTTGTTATCTGTTGTGTGGTAATTTGAAACTGTAATCATTATTGCTTGTGTTGGCTCCATTTGTGTCTCTATGTGTAACAGAGTAGGGCTTTTATCTCTGTATCTCATGCATTTTAGGCTTTAGCTCTTAATTTTATCTTCGTGTATAAATTTGTTCTTGATACAGTAAGGGTTTGGAAGTTTTGGGTCAATGGTCCTATAAGAAATAAAATTAAAGAACTAGGTTGAGAAGGGAGCGTACTGAGTTATTTCTGGTAGAGGGGTTCTAGAACTGGTTCCAGATCAGATTTGATCATAAAACTCTGATCTTTTCGCAGTTATTATATGTGTATGTAATGCAAAAGGGAAGAATAGAGACACCTAATACATCATTAGTGTGCCTAAGATTGCATTCAGCGAGCCTCATCGGACTGCTCTAAGTTCTAGAATAGGCTCTGCTGATTGAAGTGGCTCAAAGGTGTTTCATTGCTTTACAAATTTATTGTCTGTTCTGATTTATATTTATGAGGTTTAAAGTAGAAGAGTTAGTGTAAAAGTTTATTGATTTTAGCCTCTTGCAAATGTTTCTCAGGTATTACCACAATATTACATCAAACACATTGTTGGTTTTGGAGTCTATGGCTAAACACGGTGTGACAACATTGATATATTCTAGTACATGTGCAACATATGGGGAACCTGAAAAGATGCCCATTACAGAAGAAACACCCCAGGTAAGGAAACTAACTGTGGCTTGTGTATTTTATAACATTTTAGTTTCAATGTTCGCATTTGGTTACCACTATGGTTTTGGCGCAAGGAAATTTATTACTAAAATTGATGTGTAATGTTTCAGTTCCCAATAAATCCATATGGGAAAGCCAAAAAGATGGCAGAAGATATCATCCTTGATTTTTCTAAAACCTCGGACATGGCTGTAATGATCCTAAGGTATGTGTGATACATGAATAAATTTCCCTCCATTTTTTGAATACCTATTTATTAATTATTAATGTTTTCATTGCTGCTGCAGGTATTTCTTAATCTTCATTTTTTACTTATTTTCAATATTTGGAATCTAGCGAGAGTTGGGTCATATTTTCTTATAATTTGTGCTTTTTGTGATTAATTATAATTTTATTTGATAAAATTTTTGGGTGCACATCCAGATACTTCAATGTAATTGGATCAGATCCCGAGGGCAGATTAGGAGAGGCTCCAAGACCTGAACTGCGAGAACAGGGTCGAATTTCAGGTGCCTGCTTTGATGCAGCACGTGGTATTATACCTGGCTTAAAGGTATACTGATATTTTTTTTTCCCTTTCTTTATAAATGTCAGATTTTATGAAGTTCTTAATTTCAAGAAATATTAGCACAGAAGTGATATTATTTGGTACATTGCCAGGAACCTATAGAGGCATCTATATTACTAACTTCCTCATAATGGATATAGATCTAATAAATGTTAGCTCATTAAAAACTATTATCTTTTTCTTCGTGATCTTTTATAGAAAATCTGGAATTTTTGTAATATAAACCATTACCACAATTAATTATTTTGTCATCTTGGAGAAGTCTTCTGTACTGGAGGAACGGATATTTTCTGGAATTTTTGTAATATAAACATTACCACAATTAATTATTTTGCCATCTTGGAGAAGTCTTCTGTATTGGAGGAACGAATATTTTCTCCTCCCTGACATTGGCAAGTTATTCTTTGACTCACCTGATGGGCTTGACTTAAACTCTAATGATTTGTATAATGATTAAGTGCTTGCAAGTGTTTTTCACTTCTCGTTGCATTTGTTGGCTTCTTGCAGGTTAGAGGAACGGATTATAAAACACCTGATGGAACTTGCATACGAGATTATATTGATGTAACTGACCTGGTCGATGCTCACGTGAAAGCTCTTGAAAAGGCCCAATCTGGTAAAGTTGGGATCTACAATGTTGGCACCGGAAGAGGTAGCTTGAACACTTTGAATCTGAGACTTAGTTCTTTGAGGTGTTCTTAGTTGTAGATCATCTCTGTCACTTATAAGTACAAATGCAAACTTTTTTTTTTTTTTTAAAAAAACAATTTTCCTCTAAGTTTGAAAGCAATACCAGATCTATTGTTTTACAGCATATTTATATTTTGGAAATAAAATTTGTCAAGCTTATATTAATTATTATTAAATTAAACATTCAAACTAAATATTTAACCAATAGATCAATTGGATGGATTGAACATTTACACAAATACATGGATCAATCAACATAGCTAGTTCATAGATGGATTTGGATTTACATTAAATGGGTCAATAGGTTTTTTGACAAGCTCATTACAATAATCCTTTACAGAATTTGCTCAGTCTTGTCACGTTATCTCACTCACATTTGTGTTAAAATTCCTTGTGGTTGTTCTGTAAACCAGGTAGATCTGTTAAAGAGTTTGTGGAAGCTTGTAAGAAGGCTACAGGGGTGGACATTAAAGTTGAATATCTGTCTCGTCGCCCTGGTGATTATGCCGAAGTTTACAGTGACCCATCAAAAATCTTGCGTGAACTGAACTGGTCTGCTCAGTACACCAATCTTCAAGAGAGTTTGGAGATTGCATGGAGATGGCAGAAAGCTCACCGTGATGGTTACGGGACTTCAACCGCAGTTCTCTGAAACTTTCAGAGCTGTTTAGCACAGCACCACTAGTGGAGAATGGTCACCTGAAGTTGAAGTGTTTGTGAAGTTTGAAGCGAAGTATCAATACTGTGTATATATACAGTGTTGGTACATTCTAATCAACTTCACTAACTTCACAGGTTTTCAGCATTAGAAGATTCAGATCCACCAGACCCTGGAGCATTTATATCCATCTCTTTTTGTTTAATTTGAGGCATTGAGGAAAAATTTAGCTTTTGGACCAATAAAAACATGACCATGAGTGACGACTGACGAGTACTTACAGAGTTTAGTTCCACTATTGATATCAGTTATCCTTTTCGTACTCGTGGAAGTGGGTAGAATATTTTCCCCTTCGTTTTCTACTGTTTTTTCCCCTTATTTACTGAGTTGCTATTGGGCTAGTGTGGTTTTAGGAAGTACTCGTCGATTTTTTATGTATTTAATATATTACAACTCAATAATATGATACCCAGGTTCCCTGGTGTGGCTTTCCTACGTTGTCTTTCTTTTCATTTATGCTTATAATTTCTCTCTTGTTGTTTAATTCTGTTTCTGAGTGCGCGTGTGATATCTCCAATATTGACGTGTTTGCCTAGTGTATGTGTGAATGTAGGAGTGACATTGATAGAACCTGCAAGCATTATAAAACAGAGAATATAGGTGATGAGTATCCTCTTTACTAATTGGAAAATGAAAAGAATACGTCTACTAATGCTCCCTTCTGGCAGGGAAGCTTTACTGAAATCATATTGACGAAAAGAACAGGACCAATGAAAATAACAAACCTCACGGCCTAGTGGCACCTCTCCTTTACTAATGGCTAAATAAGATTTCACCTAAAGGGATGAATTGGGTGATGATTTAACAGAATAAAATTATTAATAGAGTATAGACGATATCACCGAGACTGCTGCGTGAAGGAAAGAAAGATGAACACTACAATATATAATGATTCACTCCCATTCACTTGATTTATATCTGGTCCTTAAAATACTTCTAAGTTCTAACAGTTTCACTATCTCTTCTAAGATTCGAAGGGTTGTTGGAGCCTCAATACGTATATCTCAATTTGGAGCTCATAGTCCCTCTTGCACAATGTAAGTTTATCACCCATTTCAAGATTCCACAATCTTAATTCACTCAGAAATAAATTGATAAAATTCAATGCACTTTGATAATTATTTATTATCGGTAGTTAACTCGTCTTCATTGCTCTCTATTTATGGTAGGGATGAAATAAATGTCCGTTGGAGTTCAAATCTTCCCGTTACTCAAAAGGGTTGATGTTCAAACTTGACATTAACTGTTTTTGACAAAAGTTAGTTTTCGTTGAACAATAAATCCGTTGAGGCCTAATCTTCAGATGACCACCTGTAATCCGGAAAAGTATGTTCTACTATGTATTAAGGTGATTAAGTAAGCTTTAAGATGAATTTTGATCAATTTGGACACATTTGAGAAAATTCCAACAGCTGATTTGAGAAAGCAAGCTCATGACTTGCGGGTTATGTGAGAGTTAGATTTCATGATTCTGGTCAAAGATGTGACTCGGGTTAATCTCTAGAAATTCGGTCAGGACTTGTTGGTTATGTGTAAGTCAAAACAATTTGACTCTAGCCATAAAAATGTGACTCGGGGTTGAGCTTTAAAAATTTGATCACAACTTGCTGGTTATGTGCAAGTCAGGTTTTATATAGAGATCATAAAAGAAATGTACGTGCTTAAGGAACTGTCATAGTTAAAGGAATTAATAACACTTTAACCCTCTATCCATGATAGATAAGGAATACACTAAAATCATTGAAACTAGCATGGTATAAAAATTCACCGATCCACAAAATATTATAACAGTACCAAGGAGAGGCCTCTAGCCCTCTAACACTATGTCATCAAAAATTAAAATTAAAGCATTTCAAGGGTATAATAAAATATGAACCCTATATTGTCACAAAAAAAAAAAAAAGAGAGCCCTATAATGGTGGGAATATACATCTATGTGCAACACCTCACTTTTAGTACGTCAAAGAAAAAAGGAGACAATTTCTAAACCACTTTAATGATTTCCAAGCTCTAGAATTATCAAAACACTTGTTCCTTAAAATTCACTTTTATATTACTGTTCATTTGGTAACCCTTAAAATTTTGGTGTACTTTGAAAAATTATAATTAATTCTTGAAAAATCAAAATCAAATGGTTCAAGTATCTATTTAAAGCTCTTGTACTTATCTACAGGGAAAAAAAATAATAGCTAAGCCTTATTCATACTCAAATATCATTGAAAATTTTGGAAACAAATATTGTTCATATGGTAATTCTTGTTTCTTCCAAATTTTGTCTCTAACTTTGGAAATTCATAATTTCCATTGTACATAACCAAATTTAGCACATTAGAACTTGATTTAATCATTGGGATGTTTACTTTTGGGCTGGAGAGTTTCATTAGCTTTTGTTACCATTTGCCTGTTTTGACCTCACCTCCACTTTAGTTCTTCTTAAGGGTATTTGATCCTTTTTCACATGATTACATGAAACTTTTGAGTTGCTAATGCATGCAACTTGTCTTCATACTTGCTATGCCACTCAAAAACTACTAGATTATACAACCATATAAATTCCCCTCAACTTAACATATACATTAGCTAACAAAATCTTCCAAGCTTTAGCTTTCATACTCCTTGCCTTTGCCTTGGGAAGAATTTGGTCCCATGATGTTGCATTATGAGAGGAGAGTGTGATTTTATAGAAATCTCAATAGCAAATATCACTCGCTAAAATATTAACATGCATGATTATCATTATGCAATTACAAATCTAACCATGATGTGGGAACATACCTTACTAACATAGTACTCATTCAATCATGCTCAAGGCCAAGGCACAAACATATTGTAAGGATTTACATATTCAACCATACACATATATTCACTCAATAATCATGGCATACAATTACGAATAACAATCAATACAATATGAATGTAAGAGTTAGTAACTTTGCTACCTTTCACTTAGTTTTCTTTATGCTTTACCTCCTCTTGATTGTTTACTTTCGTATACCCTTCACAAATTTCAAAGCCTACATACAATTGTAATGCATTATACATTGTAAACTACCCACATGTATATGTATTATCGCACAACTAAATTGTCCTTAACAAACTAGGGTTCTTCAACACTTAAATTTCCACTTTTATCTACATTGCTTTTAAATTCATTGTCTCACTTGTATCCTACACAATTTTTTATTTTAAACTCATTGGAAGCATTAAAATCATTAAAATCCCAACTCCCTCTTACTGTCTTGGTCCGGCCAAAAATCCATAAGTCAGTATATAGGATACGGATGTATATTTCTGGATCTTACTGATAGAAAATGATTCAAGTACAACTTAGAGACTCATTGATATTTGTGCTTATGTGTGCTATTACAGCTAGCATAAAACTAACTCATAACAGATCCATTAACAGAATAATAGAATTGATTAATTCTAATACTCTAATATTCCCTGTGCAATTGATTTTGATCTTGAATAGTGCTCACTATTTGATTAGCATGGTGATTTCATGACATCACATTGAGATGTCCGTGAAACTCTTTGAACTTTACCTTACTCAAAGGCTTCGTGAGAAGTATGCAACTTGATCATGAGAAGGAACATAACCAATTTTCATGATATCTCCAGCCACCTTTTCACATAGGGAGTGCAAGTGCAATTCAAAATGTTTAGTCTTATCATGGAGGACTGGATTGGCAGCAAGTTCCAGAGCACCCGAATTATCACACCACAGGACTGGCACTTCAGTGACGGGCACATGAATCTCCTTCAGAAGTGACATGTCCCACAAAACATCGGAGGAGGCATAATCAATACTCCTATACTCAGCTTCTATAATGGATCAAGGCACAACTTGCTGCCTCTTTGAAATCCAAAAATTGGATTAGTTCCAAAATAGGTACAGTACCTACTGATTGATAGCCTACCTTCTTTGTTTGTAGCCCAATCTGCATATGCAAATGACTACATGTGAATACAAGCAAGTGGCCAGATGAGTAGACCAAAATTAGTAGTTTCACCATATAGTGAAGGACATGTTTTACACATATCCAGTGATGTTCACAAGCGTCATGTAGACATTGACTCAGTCTATTAATAGCAAAGGCAATTTCCGGCCTAGTGTAACACAAGTATTGCAAGTTCCCAAGGATATTGTGACAAAACTTTTGATTATGAAAGATATGAACTTTTGTAGACGAGAGTTGAACATTGATGGCCATGGGAGTCTCATAAGACCTTGTGTAATATCCATATTTTTTGCAATAGAAAATAAAGACTAAACGAGTAATTAAAGGTTACATAAAGGGAAAACAAATAGCAGAAAGCCTAGAGATGTCATATATAGTTGCCATCTTGAGTAGTGGCAAAATGGTAACTTTGAGGAAGTTTTATAACTAGGGGCAGTTGGATAGTTTTGACCAAAATATCAGGAAAATTGTCTAGAGACATAGAAATGAAGAGAATAATTCCCCAAATAGTATTTGAGGAAAAATTGAAGTTAAAGTAGCAAAAATAACCTCAACATAAAATTTTAGTAATTATTTAATTTTTGCTAATTAAGGGATATTTAGCCAAATATTATTATTTAAATTATCCAGATGCCTCAAATAATTATTTAAGAGGTGGGAAAAAATAGTTTGAGAATTATGTGAATTTTTAAAATTGATTTCAGGTTCAAGTTAGAAGTAGATTACCTAAAAGAAAAGAAAATGACAACATGTTAGGATGGCGGTCACCCAAGAGGGGGTAAATTGGGTGTTTCAAAATTTTTTAGTCAAATCTTGATTGATCAAAATATTCAATCGTAAGTTAATCAATACAAAGAATGAAATCGAATAGAGTAAGAATGAAATCATTTGAAATTAATGGAGATGAAAGTAAGATGAGCACATACCAATTTATCTTTGTTCAGCTCTCTCTAATCTACTTTCAGTCCTCAGACTCCTCTCAGATTTCTAATGCACTATAACTTCAAAGTTTAACCCAGCTACTTGGAAAGCCATTACAATCACAAGTTCAATACAGATATGATAAACGCTAATATTTACATGGTTTTCTTGCTCCATTTTGGGATATTTGATAGCTTAATCACTCTAATTTGGGCTAGATTGAGCATTTTACCTTTGTGGTCATTCATTGCATACATAATAACACAAAAAGGGAAGAATTGAGTGAATTATGTCCCTCAGCTGTATATGCTTTTCAACCTCAGTGTTTTATGCTTTAATGAGGCTTTCTTGTCCCTATGCTGCAGATGAAAAGGGGAGACGTGCGAATACTCGAAGGCATAACTAAGCAGAATGCAATTCAACACAGAAAAAAATGCCACTGGATGATTTGTGTCGCGACCTATAACATGGATGTCGCGACTTGTTTGCAACCTCTGGAGTTTTGTTTGCCTCATAGGTCGCGACATGTACCCTTGTGAGTCGCGACATATAGACGTTTTAGTCGCGGCATACTTCAGCTTGAGTCACGACATTAGAACGTGGAATTGATGCTGCGCGTTTTGAGTTGAGATCAGCAAGT
>QFDD01005903.1:0-15337 GCA_006871305.1 Vachellia collinsii | reverse complement strand
CTTCAACTCTCTTAGTTGCCTTTTTAGTTGAATCAAGGCTGCAGTATTGTCAAACGTGGAATACGTGCGTTTTGCTGCATCCCATATTTCTTTTGCTGTCTTGGCAAGCAAATAACCTTCACTAATTTCAAGTGTCATAGAGTTACATAACCAAGTCATTACCTGATTATTTTCTGCAAACCATGTATCAAAGTTTGCATCAGTAGAAAGAGGTTGGGGTGCCTGGCCATTAATATATTTCTCCTTCCTTCTTCCTCGCAGATACATCAACACACTTTGTGACCACTGTAAGTAGTTACTACCATTGAGTTTGTGGTTAATAACCATTGTTTGATTCTCTCCGGCAGATGCCACCTCTTGTGTCATCTTAGATTTAGTTGAAGAAGTAGATGGAGAAACATTTGGTTTAATTTCAAGCTCTGTATCACTTACTAGAGCCAAAGGTGTTGTGTCCGTATTGATTTGGAGCCTTGGGATAGATCCAAAGAGAGGAGGAAAATCGCCCGGATTCATTTTCTGGACTTCTGCTGACGGTGGCGCAGTGGAGAGTGTAGGCGCGTGAGGATCACGCGCTGCTCAGATCGTCGCCGGACTTTGAGAAACTGCCGATCGGCGACGTCCTCAACGGTTGGTGAGGGCGGTGTCGTCAACGGGCCTCCTGTTAGTGAGATCCAGCACCGTCGCCTCTCTCTCTCTCACGCTCGTTCTGTCTGTTCTGTCTCTCTCTCTCTCTCTCGTTTTCTCACAGCGTGGATGACTCAGGGGTGAGTCACTGAGCTTGGATTGAACCCAGAGAGCTCTGATACCATGTTAGTTGAATCACTCACATTTCTCTACTTTGTGTTATTGATAGAAAATGAGTACAATATATATAGTAGGCTTACACAATCAAGGAGAGTAAATCAAGGAGTAAAACAAGGAGGGAAACAAGGAGGGAAACAAGGAGAGAAACAAGGAGAGGAAAACAAGGAAAGCACTAAGTATTAAAAAATTCAAATTTGATTTCTAACAACCACCATGCTGGCCATCTTCAATCCTGCATGTAATTGAGGTAGTTTTGATAGGTGGGATTATATGATTTTATGGTCTAACTAATGACCTTGACAACCATGTCTTCTAGTATCCAATATCTCCTAGGTGTTCAGCACGACTTTCTCAATTTTACATCATTAATTTGTTTTTTTAAAAGATTTTTCTTTACTAAGAAGGGTGCAAAGACTATTGAATTTTTTTGTTTAAAAAATAAAAATTTCTCTTACTAGTGTTTTAGTGTACAGGTGGCGTTATCTAATGATGGGATGCTTTCACAGGATGTCACGCAAACGGTTTTATTTAAGTTGTTGCAATGTAAGTTACAAAAGAAAAAAACAAAAGATGCAGTTTTTCTAGTTTCCTGGTGGTGCTTCACAGGAGCGAGTATATTTACCAGTTAGCATAGCATTTTCCCTAACTTCTTAGAAGGTTTTCTTTTGGCATTGAACGTTTTCTAATTAGATTGACATATAATTTTGAGTCTCTCTTGTCAGAAATAATAGTGTTTGGACAAATAATCTGAGAGAAAAGTTATAGAATCTAAGTTCTTATTGTTGTCTGTTACCTTGTAACTGCATTATTCTTTTGCCTTTGACATGTATCATTGTAACTGACTTGCATTGTATATAGCTAGTAATACATATGTAAGTGAATATGATGCTTAGCAGTGGAATACTCTGGGTCAAATAAAGGTTGGAAGGTTAGGGATTAAGATACTCCACTGTATATATACAGAAGATCATTTTGAAGTAATTATTATCTAAAATTATTGTTTTAAAAAAGAGAGAGGTATTAAGAGGTCAACAATTGGCATTTGGTGGGAATAAATGATACCTGCAAATGAAGGCATTCAGTTTGATGGTTTCCTGGGTAGATTTAATGATAGAGCAACTAAGATTGCAAAACATAATCTTGGTGAAGTCTGCCAAAGGATTTAAACATTGACGGTTTAAGAAATTGAAGAAGATGTGATAAGAGTTGAGAAGAAAATTGACATTGGTAATGAACATAGGCAAGGTTTTGATTGCATCATCAGGCAACTGAGCAGTTAGTTGTAAATAAACTCAGCTGATTATTTATTCCTAGTTGAGAGTGTGTGTGTGTGTATTTTTGCCAACTCCTAGTTGAGTATATATTTAGCATAGGTTTTGTCAAAACTTAGCAACCTAGTAATCTAGAACTCAGTGGCCAAGTTAAATAACCAGCTACTAAAAAGAATAAATAAAAAGTAAAATAATTGAACTAAAGCAAGGGAAATTCACATAATTAAAGGCCATGCATATACATGAATAATTATCCATCTTAATAGCCCAAGCAGTCAATCACCAAAAGAATCAGAAGGAAAATATACAATTAGCTAAAATTGAAATTTTCTTAGCTGTAACCGTAACTAATTTGACAGCACAATGTAGATGGAAACTCCATGCATATTCATGAATAATGACCCATTTGGTTTGCAATTATTCTTTTCTTTCGTAGGCGGTGCCTACCTTGTCATTCATTGGATGCATGATGAGAACTGATGATTTTGTTCCTATCCATTTATTTAATTTTGTCTGGGTTGAGTCATGATGACATGTGAATTGAAGAATGGGAAAAGGGAATTTGGCTGATAGGGTTCATTTTAGAATGTTCTGTGCTGTTTTTGAATGTGACGCAGTCTGTGTTAACCTCTAATGCTTGCAGGAGTTCTTAGTCTTGGTAATTGTTATGTATGTGCTTCTTTCAAGATTTTTTACCTTCCGTCAGCTCTCTTCGGCGTAGGACATATGCTTAGACTTGCTTCTGGTGTGATGCGATGGTGTTATCTTGTTTTGCAGTTTTCAGAGTTGTTGGACACTTTGAAGCATTTTGAGCCTAGGGAACATGATTATGCTTCTCGTATTGATTTGATTGCCAAAGTCCAAGGACTTGATGCAGCTGAGAAGTACATGAATGAAGTTTCAGACGCTTTGGGAGGTATTTTATTGTACAGAACTATTTTAGCTAACTTTGTTCGTACTGTCAATAGAAAGAAAGCAGAGGCAGTTTTTCTAAAAATGAGGAGCCTAGGTTTGCCAATCACTACTTATGATTGCAATCAAATGATCATTCTGTATAAAAGATTTGATAGAAGTAAAATAGCTGACATCTTATTATTAATGGAGGAAGAAAATTTGAAGCCATCTCGTCTTACATACAGGATCCTTATAGCTCTAAAAAGTGAGTTGAATGACACAGTGGGGATGGAGCAGATGATTGAGGCTATGAAGTCCCAAGGTCTGCAACTTGATATTCATGTCCTAACAATCGTTGCTGGTCACTTTATATCTAAAGGGCTGAAAGATAAAGCTCTAGTTATTCTGAATGAAATCGAAAGAGGAAACCTTAAAAACATAATTGGCGGAAGGAGCGCTTTACTTTCCCTCTATGCTTCTCTTGGAATGGTTGATGATGTGAATAGAATTTGGACTGTTTGTAAATTGGACCCCACTATGAATGAGTGCCTTGCCGCCATAGCAGCTTGGGGCAAGTTGGGCAAAGTTGAAGAGGCTGAAGCAGTTTTTGAAATGATGCTGGAAAAGTGGAAGAAACTCCCATCCAAGATTTATGCTGATCTTTTAAATGTTTATGTTCAGAATAACAAGATATCTGAGGGGAAGAAGTTTGTAGATCGAATTGGGGATGTTAAAGGCTGGGTTGGCCCTCTGATTTGGGATGGACTAGTGAGGCTCTATGTGGGAGATGGGGATGTCGGGAAAGCAGATTCAATTTTATGTAAGGTAGTTGAAGATACAACTTGGGGGCGGTCCGGCCTGGTGAGAGTGAGACCGATGTTCAGCACCTTTTTATACATTATGGAACAGTACGCAAAACTTGGAGATATACATAATACAGAGAAGTGGCACTTTAGAATGAAGCAAAATGGTTACACAGGCCGTCTCAGGCCTTTTGAAATTCTGATTCAAGCATACATCAATGCCAAAACCCCCGCTTACGGGCTTAGGGAAAGAATCAAGGCCAAAAATTTATACCCAAATTAGTCGCTTTCCTCAAAGTTGGCACAAATTGAGTCATTGAAGAGGGAGGTGTTGCTTTCCAAGAGCACAAGCAAGTAACAAATTTTCTAGCTTACTAGATATGTTAGACTTGGTCAATCACTTTTCCATTCTTCCTACAGATTGGTGGTAAGCGTATCAATTTCCCTTGCCTGGAAAGATGCTGATACGATACAGATTAGGAAGTTAAGAAGGCGGCCATCAAGGCCGTTAGAGTGATCAACTGCTTGACCTCTCAAAGCTATTAAGAGATGTAGAGTCCACATTTAATGACTGTCTTATGAATAAAGGTCTTCTTGAAACTATGGTGCATACTGGTGAAAAAATGGTATTGCCCAGTAACTAAGAGCATGTTTGATTTTCCGTTGGAAAACCACTGAAATCATGGTTTCCAAAGTGAAACCAGATGCCAGTTAGCATGGTTTTGGATTAGCTTGACATAAGTGCTTTTGTGAGACAATTTTTCTCATATATTTACTTTGAATTGCATAAAATCACTTAAAATAAGTTAATTCGAGCAAACGCTAAATTGGAGTTTTTTTTTTCAATTTGTTTGTTTAACTGGACATTCATGCTACTGCCTCTACAGCTCAAGCTATTTGCTTCTCATGTCCAGATGAGCAAGATTTTTTTTTTTGTTAATTTATGTAGGGATCTTGTTTGTAATGGGCTCAATGATGTCGTATGATCAATGTAGTTGATCCCATATAGTGGGATAAAGCTTTGTTGTTGACTTCTGAGTTTTAACTCCTAATTTGTAGGATCATAAGCTGGTTGTAACTAAGATGCATGAAGTTAGGACGAAACTTTGAAGAAGGTGGGTGGTTGGTGAAATAAATTTAAAAGCATTTGGTCTGCTGTTTTTATTTTTTGGACCACATTTGGTCTGCTGTTTGAACAATTTATAATTTGTAGTATGGTCACACGAGGAGAAAGCTTTTCAAGGCGTCTCTTAGGTAATGAATGTTGTTGATATGTCTAATCAATACCGTGTGACTAGATTTAGAAGAAAGCCTGCTATTTTGAGAATGACCTTGCTCTTTCTTTCATGCATCATTAAGCTTCCACATTCCAAAATGATTATGGGCTTGTTTAGATTAGTATTGACAAACATGATTTTTGCAAATTGAAGTTAGGATAGAAGCAAGTTAGCGTAATGTGATTTATATTTGTATTGACTTTTGAAAATAAGTCAATAAAAGAAACTAAAACTTGTTTGTATGATTAATTGAAAAGTAAGTTTATATGTGAAATGATTGAAAAAGACATAAGTTTAAAGCTTCAATTATAGATTGGATTGCTAAATCTTGTATGGAAGGGACTTTTTCCGACTGATTGGTTTGCTTGACCTCTGCTACAGTTGAGGAGCATTTTAGATAAAGATATGCGAGAATTACTTGTTGATCCATGATGAATTTTGAGGTTTTCAAACTTTGTCTTGGTGCGTTTTCTTGGTTTGTTTGTTTTTACTGTTCTTAGATTGTTCTGTGAAGACTTTGTATGGTTTCTTTTCATTGAATGAAATGAGTTGGCCAAACAAAAACATTAATTACAGGCAAAATTGGCAAATAAGAAATTAATTACATGCTTTATAATTAGTACACAAAATTTTCTCTATTTTATAAATAGGATATAGTATTGCATGTGTAGATGTGTTATGTGATTATAATGTAAAATTTTCAAGAAAATAGTAAAATTATTATTATAAAAAAAAAGTGGCACCTGTGCCTCACTAAAATTATAATAAAAAAAAGTCAATCGTGAACGAACCAATTTTTTTAAAAAAGAAAAGAAAAAGGAAAATATGTGACCTGTGCATATCTCTTATTAATGGGTAAAGGTCCAATTTTACCTTAGAAGTTTACATTCCGGAGCACTGAGTATTCAGAAACTTTTTTGGATTCAATTTCACTTCAAAAGTATTAAAAAGGGAGCAATATCAACCTACCGTTAAAGACCGCTAATTTTGTCCATTAATGAACAGTTTTTTTATCAGAATTGATTGTGTGGATGCCACAAGGCATTCTGAACCCGCCACCTCATCATCTTCTTCCCCTTTCTCCCCTTCATTGACTACGGTGAGATTTCTGCAGAAATCGGCAACTGCACTCCCACCACCGCTATCCCATTCTCTTCCTCTCCCATTTGACCATACTTTTCATTTTATTTTCATAGTTAATTAAAATTATATATATACCTCGTTGCTCTTCGCTCGCTTATCATCTGCATCTAACGAGGTGACACCATGATCCACTGTAGATTGATCACTCCTAGTATTGCCAGTATACAGTTGTAAGTCGATCTACATAGCAGAATTACCATCCATGAGTTTTCTTTGGATTTTATATATATATATGGATCTATGTACACGGATCATCAATAATATTGGGACTAATGAAGTGCAATAAAACTGAGCAACGAGGAGGGGGGAGGAGAATTGTATGTGCAAGGAGAATCATGAAAAGCTGTTTACCATTTCCAGTATGCTTGTCTTTAAAGCAAAAACTTATACCCAACAAGCTCCTACCATGGATCCACACACTTGAACTTGGAGCCAGCTAGCTTCAATCATATTCCTTATCTTCTTTCAACTTTTAGAAGTCTACAACAATATCTCTCCCTAATAATGGTTCAGTTCAAACTCCATTAATGGAGTCAAGAAGCTCAACGTCGCTGGAAACATCATGCTGATTCTTACTGCAAGAACTTCAGGTACAATAATTATCATCATTAATTGATGGTTGCAAGCTAGTTTCAAATTCAAAGAACTCAATTAATTGATGTTTAATTATATATTGCAGATGATATGGGATGAGGCAGGAGAAGATGAGTTCGAGAGAGAGAAGGTGTTGTTGGAGCTAGAACAAGTGTGTGTGGATGCTTATAGGAGAAAAGTAGACAGCCAATATAGCAAGAGCTCATATTGTGTCGCTGCGACTGGTACCGCCTTAGGGAGCCAAAGCAGAAGAAGATGATGAACCAAGGAAAAGATGATAAGATGATGGAACTAACTGTCACGTGAGTCAAACAACTGTAGTTAACGGTCAAAATTAACGGTGTTTAACGGTAGGGTGACATTGCTCCCTTTTTAATACTTCCAGGGTGAAATTGAACAAAAAAACTTCCAGATATTCAGTGTTTCTGAGTGTAAACTTCTGAAGTAAAATTGGACATTTTCCCTTTATTATTTGTTCTCTCAACACAACCTCACGGTGGCACCCACCGTGAATAATGTGATCCAACAAAAAAAAAATCACTCTTTTTGATAAAGGAATCTTTTTCATGATAACCATCATTTACTTTTATTAATTGTTATCTAAAGACAAAATATTTCACAGTAAAAGAATCATCTCAAATTTTGGAGATTTTTATGCAAAATAATAGTGCTCTTTCTGAGTTGCAAGTATTTGTTTTTTTAAACACATATATCATTTTATTGAATGCAATCCTATTTGAGACACCATCGAATACTAAATGTGAGAACTTCTTCCATTTGAGATTTAAATATTGATTTACTATATTGTAGTTGGTTGGCCCTTTTCTTATTTGTTAGGCTCCGCATGGCTGGTCCAAGACAGGAATTTTGCTTGAAATTGTATCTATTTTGCTGACTTTATTTGTTTGGGCTCACTCCGGTGAAGAAAATTTTGTTTAGGCTGATAGTGCAGCCCAATATGTCTACTATCCTGGCTATGTTTTTGTTTCTTTTTCTTGGTATAATAAAGTTTAGTTAAGTAAAATCTAGAAGCCCACTATGGCTAGGGCATGCCTTTGGGCTTATAAAAGGCTACATATACTTATAAATCATCCACTAAACACAGTTATCATATTGTCAGTGTGATTGTTTTTTATGCTAAGCACACATTCTCCTAATTGAAGCTATTCTGTTCAAAACACTGTTGAAAACTTCATATGAGCACCTCTCTTGAAAGATATTCGAATTCGTTATGTTGCGAAGAACTAGTTCCTTTCACTAGATTCAACCTCCATTGTAACAATAGGATATTGAATAATGACTTTATGGTTATAAGTGAACTTCATGTCAAACCACACTAACTATTTGTAATTAGTTAGGCTTTCGTGTTGTGCAAATGCTATAGGATCTAATGGAGGGCCCACTTAATTGTGTACTTTTTTTGTTGAGATTGATTAATTATCTTATGTAATAAGGAAAAAAAAGCTGAAATATCAATTAGCAGTCATGAAAATCTAGCTTTTAAGGAAAATGGGCTCCATATGAAAGATATTTCATTGTAGGTTTCATAAGAAGGAAATTATAATATGTTCATATATAATATAATATAAAATAAAATAAAAATTGGAAATATTATACTATTAATAAGTAATGAATAATGTAACTCATTACAAAATTCTAATGAAATAGGTGTGTAACATTCTTTGAATAACTCTGATGAGCAATCTATATAATATAACATACTCTGTGTGTGTGTGTGTGTGTGTAATGTAAGATATCTAGAAATTAAAGCTATATCATCCATAAGTTATAAAGAGTGAAGAAAACTTCAAACTTCTGCCATGCATGTTGCAAATGAGACCGACAATCTAGTCAATTTTGTATGACAAACATCTCATCCAAATAATCATAGCTTAAGTGGTTTAAGAAAGAAAACGTGCTGTATATTTTAAATGGTTGAAGAGAGGCATTACTAAAAAGACATATAAACCATATGCACCCCAACTTCTAGGTTCACTTTGGACAATCTCTCTTCCATCCAAGGGCTTGTATTCACCAAATAATGTTCAATATCACCATTACCTTCATCCTCCAAGTTAAATGGGCAATTCAAGAACTCCACCACTCCTTTCCTGTAAGGGCTTTAAACCCAGTAATAATTTTCAATGACTCTTTTCAATATCAAATGAAGAATAAGGCATGGAACAGGAAGACACAACTCAAAGATGGAGATCCAATCTTTTAAAAGACCTATTACAGGTCATTTTGGAGGCCGAATGATAAGAGTAAGGACCAAGGCTATGAAAGAGGACATGCATTGTCTTATAAGAAAGTTTAAAGAGTTGGAGCCCATCTATGTCAAACAAGAGTCCAAGAATGATGATCACATTGCTAGAAGCCTAGCATTTATAACCTTAAGACCTAGGGTTTTGGTTCTAGAGTATTTTATAGTTTCTTATTGTTGTATGCATCACATAAATTCTGAAATAATTCAGTGGATCATTCAGCTCTTCGACAATGCTGTACTCATCCTGTTGGTAGCAACATCTGCAAATAAACAATAACCCGAGTCGCATCCGAGGACACTGTTCTAAAGAGCTATTCCGCGACTACCTGCAAAGTAAGATGCGACACTCCCCAGGATTAAACTGATTCTTGCTATAAGGATTCATGAATACAGAACTAGCAGAAGGTAACAAAATTTAGTAAGGCATAAGATAATACAAGAGGAGGAGGAGAGGAGCACAATGCTCTCTCTTCTATTAAACCTCTCACTTGAAGCACTTATATAGGCTTCAAGCATATGAACATTGGGCAACCCACTAATGATAATAAATTTTCAGTTTTGGAATGTTAAAAGCCATGAAGACAATTTAATGGAATCAGTTTTGATGTTAGCAATTGAAAGCCTTTGAAGAAACCATTTGAAAGCATATTAAGTGCACATTAAGTTTGCAAAACGTACATACACATTTCCCAACATAATAAAACATGTTAAAAGCCATTAAATGTCTGTTTTAAATTGCTTTTATTTCCAAAACATTTTCTTTTTTATAATGACATTTATAGCAAGTATTCTATACCTAGTCCGTGTTTACCTTGCGCATAAAGGGGTAGGGAAAATTGCCGGATTTGTCTCCGATGGCCCTTTGTCGTGGCTAAACATACTCCTCTTTTTAGCACATTTACTAGTCCAAACTTACATTATTGTCTATTCACTTGGATCTACACAATCCCAAATATTATGGGACTCTTCCTTTGACATACCCATATACAATATTTACAACACTTATATATAGGCTGCATTTTTTGTACTAAAAAATTCATATTTTAATGTTAAGAATTAAGAATTCTATTCTTCCTATGTGAGTTTATTTGTATGTTTGTATTTTCATGTGAATATATTGACAGTATCAAGAGTTGATAACCCTTGTAGTGTTTTTATGGTTAGGATTGTAGGAAACATATTCTCTTAAATTCTACCTTATATAATCTATCCAATTCTCTTGTTTGTTGTCTAGTTGATCTATCCTAACCCCCGGTATCATAAAGTTATAATAGTATCCGTTCGTTTCACTTGGAAGTGCTTTTTGAAAATAGCTTATGGCTTGGACTCGAGGGATAAATGTATGGCTTAGCCGAACCTCTCTCTAGGAAGAGAATGGAGACATTCCTCACATTCTTGGCCGAGTTTTTCATATGCTTCATCATGAACAACCTCATTCTCATCAAACTCAACAACTTGGAGAGACTTTCTTTAACACACCCACACATAAGAAGTGGCTATAGGTTTCATACGAAGGAAAGTATAATATTTGAATATGTAATATAATGACTTGGATTTTTTTTTAAATGATTATACTATATTTTAACAAGTTACGAATAATGAAACCATTTCAAAATTCTTATGCATTTCACACAATAGATGGATACAAATTCATATAAAGACAATGTATACTACAGCAAGCCGTTCCTAATTAAACCTAATAGTTGTATGTTCTCATCACTGCCAGAAAGAACATTATGGCACACATTTCATACAAATTTATAGCTTAATTGGTTGAATAGAGTAATTAAAAGGACAAACCCGACCCACCCAACTTTTCTTCTATCACTTTGGACAATTTCTCTTGCATCCAAGGGCTAAAATGATTCACCCAATCTCCTACTTCACCTTTCCTAAAGAAATTCTTGTTCTCATACTTGTGAACAAACTTACCGGTTTTGTTAGCCTCCAATTCTTTCATCTTCTCAAAGCTACACAGCTCAATTATGCTATCAATAACGCCATTACTTTCTTCTTCTGAGTTGAATGGAAAACCTAAGAATTCTGCCAATCTTTTCAAGTAGAAATTGATATCTCTTTTCAAATCTTCATACTTGAAAAACAGAACATTGTTTGCCATCACTTTGCTCTCCCACCAATAATCCAACATATGGGTCCAGAATGGGCCAAACTCATTATCCCTTAGAGTACCTCTCAAATGCTTCTTCACATGATAACTTGGGCAATGATGGTGGGATCACTTCGCTGATGAAAAGCCAAAACGACACGAAATGGTCAAATGGGTTTCGACATATATAGATTATCTTGCATTTAGACTTGGCAATAGAATCAGGCAATGAATGAAATGGAACATGTGTGCCAAAAAGTCTCGGTTCAGGAAAGTTGGAGAGATTAGGTATCTTGTTGTTTCCATAGTGGTTGAACTCAAAGAAAGGAACAAGGTCATGAGCATTGGAAATGAGCAAAGGATGATTATTTTGTGAGGAAGGGAAACGATTACGATTAACAATGGCAAAAGTAAGGGCTTTCAACCAAGTAGTGCCAGATTTTGGTAAGGAAGCTATAATAATATCACTTTGTTTTGCTTGGAAGTGCTTTTGAAAAGAGATAATGGCTTGGATTCGAGCTGGTGGATACCAAATATCTTGGTAGAGATAAGAGTATGGGAAGTCCCAACCCTTCTTACTTGGGAGAGAAAGAAGCAGCTCCTTACATTGTTGGCTAAGTTTTTCATATTCTTCATCTTTAGCAGCCTCGTTCTCAAACTCAACAATTGATTGATGTTTTGTGAAGGATGTGGTAGTAGTTTCGGCCATTGACATTGATATGGTTTAGTTAATTAAATTTACATTATTTATAGGAAGTCGGGCAGTATTAGAAATATTATTTTAGTAGCACAATATTATAAACTAATTTTTAGTGCGTTTATCACTTTACAGTTTTTTTCCAGTAGCGCCTAGCATCTTAATTGAATTTTGTGTGCAATTTTTTCTTTTAAAATTTTTTATTAATAGTAACAAACAAGCCAAACTTACAATATTAATGCTACCAGAAAAATAATTTATGATGCTCGATGTACCAAAAATTACCTAAGGATAATGATTTTTATTGGCTAAAGTATATATTTAGTCTTTTAAGTTTACATCAAGTTCCACTTTAGTCCTTTATATTTAAAAAGTACATTTTTAGTCCTATTATCTTAACGTCGTTAACTTCTTTTAACGGAATATACTTACTCAATAAATTTAAACAATGATTCTACAATTAAATGCTAATAAAGTATGTTTAAATTTCAATTATTTAATATAATAATTTTTGTATTTTAAAACCTAATTATGTTTTATCATCGTTTAAAATTTGTCGAGTCAACAATTTTCGTTAAATAAAACTAATGTAGTCATCATTAATTAGGAGCTGCTTAAATCATTCTAGATCGTAATAGTACCATTCCCGTTGTCATTAATTATTATATTGCCTTGTTGTAAGCAGGGGGTCTAATGATCAAAAGTATGCAAAACAACATTCAAATCATGTGAAAGGTAAAATCCAAGACATTTTTAGATAATAATTGCAGAGTGTAACTTTCAACTTTTTGTCATTTTTCCACGTAACCACTTTCATTGTCTTGTGGTTTTTCATTTATTTTTGCGTCTGCCACGTTGGATTATTATTTGAAATTAACAACTACAACGATGAGAAATAAGATTTGTTGTGATGTGATGGTATTATTTATAATTTGTTGATTGGAGATTTTAATTTGGTTTTGTCATAATACATGACAATAAATAGAAAATTGCTATGCATTCATCATTGGATTTGAAATTGTGGTATTATTGTTTATAACCTGGCCAGTTCTGGGTACGCATGCATAAGCTAGCCATGGAGTGTTATAATGATGGCCACTATGTAGGGTTGACCCCCAAAAAATCAAAAGAAAAGAAAAGAAAATAAGAACGCTGAAGCAAACATTGCATCCTTTAATTTTATATCAATTTTTAGTTTAATTATTAATTTTAAAAAGTATTTTTTTAATCCCTTAATTTTAAGGAAAAATTAAAATAAAAGATCAAGAGAAAATAATATTTATTATGAAGGATTTTTAAAATGGTAATTACTTAGAAGAACCAAACTTCAAAATAGAAATTTAAAATTACTAATTTTACCATAACTAAACCTTTTACATTATTTACTACATTTAAGATTAAGAAATAACTAAAATTAAAATTAAAACTACCAATAAATCATATGTGATGTGATTGTATATTTTTTTTTGTTAATTTTTATTTTTTTACCAAGTTTTTTATTCATATGATCAATATATTATTCAATCAATCAATATAACATCAAGTTGTTTATTTTATATTATCAAAACTAATATGAATTAAAATTTTTATAAAAAAATAAATTCATTTTATATCTTTTCATAATATGATAGATTATCTAGATATTTTTATTTTATTAACATTACATACATTTTTTTAACTCATATAAATTTCTTCTAAATTAAAAATAAAACACATAAACTTTCTTTGAATTATTTTAAACTGAGTAAACTTTACTTTTACTTGCTGGATTTACATAAATTTTATTAAATGTATACAATAAATTATAAAAGATATTAATTTTTATTAATATCATATAATTTTTATTTTTATTGAAATTTTGTGTTAAGTTTTAAAAATATATAATTTTTAAAAATCGAGCAAAGTTTAATTTTCCTGTAAAAATTGAGAAAAATGATCTTTAAGTTAGTAAAATTTAAGATTTTTTATTATCTTTTAAAAATATAATGTGAGAGGTAATGTAGGAGGGAACATAGAAATTGTTGTTAGGGATAATTTACTATTTTAAATTTTTATTTTTGGTTATTCTAAATAATTATAACTTTTATGATCTTTTACAATAAATATTATTTATTTTAGGTCCGTTACTCTAATTATCCCTAATCTTAATGTCATTCATCTCTTTAATGAAAAATACTGTCCCGGTGAATTTAAATGGTCACTATATAATTAAATGCCGACATGTTAATTTTAATTTAATATGTATAAACTGAAAAAAATATTAAGAAAAGCCTAGATTTTAAATTGACATATTTTTTTAAATTAAAGATTAACATATGAGCATCTATTTGTAGAGTCGTCATTACAGTCATTGGGTCATTGTTTTCTGTTAATACATTAGGATTAAAACTGAAAATATATTTATTAATTTAAAGGATTAAAATGAAACTTAGAAGACTATATACTATAGTCAAAAAAGGAAAAAAATGTCATCAGGAAGCATCAATAGTTTGAGATTACTTACAAGATCGAACATATAACCCCTCACTTACAAGATAATTTACATACCATTGGGCTACGAAGCCTCTGACTGCTATGCATTATATTACCTTTTGCAGTTCAAAGAGGGATCATAGGCTCAAATCTCCCATGACCACCTTCCCAAAATTTCACTTGATGGCGCCATCAGAGCTTTTGGCAGCCGTTTGGCACATGGTATTGTATGAGACTTAGGAGTAATTTTTCCAGTTAACTACAATGATATGGTTTAGGAGAGTTACAACATGTTTTGCATGTGCTTAGAAACCCACTTTTCCCACTTTTCTTTTGCTCAAGATCTATGATTTGAATGGTTTGTGCAGATTAGTTATGATTTGCTAGTAGATTTGCTGGAGGTTTGTTGGGATTATTTTAAACTTCTTGAGATTTTTTATTGGATTTTTTGTGATTTTTTGAAATTGTTTATTGAAAATCTTCCTTCGATTTGTTATAATATTGTAATAAATGAAAATATTTTATATTTTCGTCACTATCAATACTCTTGTGAATCTGGAAGCATGAAAAATACTCTGAGTGCGAAGTCATGACTTCTATCCCCTTTTTAATTTAGACCATTTACATATATGGCTTTCAAAACCAATATAAATAGTCATTTTTAATTGGCATAAAAATATTTTATTGAAACAATAAATGGTATATATAAATATTAGCTTATTCCGGAAATAAATATTAGCCTTTAATTACATAATTTGAAGTTATGTAATTTTTGCTGAAAACATTGTTTAGCCAAAAGTAGGCTTTTAAGCCAATATATTTTATTTGTTATGGAATCCAAGAAAGAAGAGTAAAGAGAATTAAAGGAACAAAAATGAATGGTTATTTCTCACTGTATTAAATATGTAGTACATAAGGGATACCTTCTATTTATAGGTATAACTTTACATTATCATGGTAAATCAATTTCATGATTACAAGAGATAATAAATTAATATATAAAAAAATA
>QFDD01005902.1:0-11791 GCA_006871305.1 Vachellia collinsii | reverse complement strand
TTTTAATACAAAAGTATGTGAACCTCATCATTTGTGTTCTGTTAATGATAATTCACAATTCCATTACTCCCTATCAACATGCTAGATCTAACTTCTTTTCTTTCCTAATCAATGCATCAAGGACCGTTTTAATAGAAAAGTTTATTCTATTAAATTAAGGTTTATGATTTATTTTAGAATATTTTCAAGTGAAAATGGAATTCCTCCTCTTCAAACTTGTCAATTGCAAATGCCTTGTCCAGTTAAAAACATAAAACTACAACACTAAAATTGTTCTAGCATTGGAGAATATTGAGATTTAGGGCTGGGGCTTTTCATTCATATGCTAATCTTTTTGTTAAGATTTTAACCACTTTTTCTTCCAACCAATGGTAAGGGAAAGGGTGTGCAGTGGCTACCAAAAAATGGACTGGTTTTTATTGACATGAACTTGGTTTGAACTTTGCAGATCTTTGGCTCAATTTTTGGTGTTGCTGCTGGGTTTGTTGTTGGTAAGGAAGGACCTATGGTGCATACTGGTGCTTGCATAGCCAATTTACTTGGACAAGGTGGTTCTCAAAAGTATCGGCTGACATGGAAATGGCTCAGATTCTTTAAAAATGATCGAGATCGTAGGGATTTGATCACATGTGGTGCAGCTGCAGGGGTTGCTGCCGCCTTCCGTGCTCCAGTTGGCGGTGTTCTTTTTGCACTTGAAGAAGCAGCTTCATGGTTCTCTCCCTCTCCATCAATAAGTATCAAGGCATATAATTTGCATTATAGGTTTTTCATGCCAAATGATTGACAATAGGATAACTTTTGCATTGTTTTAAAGGTGGAGGAGTGCTCTTCTGTGGCGAACCTTCTTTACAACCGCAGTAGTAGCAGTGGTACTAAGAAGTTTCATGGATTTATGTCGGGGTGGAAACTGTGGTCTTTTTGGGGAAGGCGGGTTGATAATGTTTGATGTTAATGAAGCAAACCCTGCATACAGCACCCCTGATCTCCTGGCAGTTGTATTTCTGGGTGTTGTTGGAGGCATTTTTGGAAGTCTTTACAATTACCTTGTGGACAAGGTCCTTCGCACTTATAGCATCATTAACGAGTACGCGACCAAAATCCCTTTCTACATGGAATCCCTGACAGGCTGACACCATTTCAAGGACTGATTAATTTCATGTTTATATGTCTAACACTCTAATAACATTGGGTAAACGAAGAACTTGATCTTAAAGTGGAAATACTTCATTTTTATTGTTATCTGAGGTAAGTTAAAGGCAATTTGCATCACAACGCTTTAGAACAAAGGGAAAACAATCAGCCAATTAAAGTTGACAGTATTTTCTATGAAATATTTTCCAGTAGTGTGCTCTATGTTGAGAATTCAAGGTAGAGCAATCTGAAGTGGACCCATTTTTCCTTGTCAATGCCTGGCATGCTGTGAATACCAGCCTACTTGCATGCTTTATGAAATATTTAAATGCATGTTGGAATGGAGGGGAAGGGATTTTTTTTTTTTTTTTTTTATTTCAACATTTTTCATTGTTGTGTCCAATAAATATTGTTTTCCTCCTGTAATTAAAAAAAAAATATTGTTTTCCTCCTTAGAAAATATATGGGTTAAGTTTTCTCATTCCTTCCCTTATTCATTCTCCTTAATCTATACATACCCTAGAGTTTTAGGAATCATACATCCTATCTTTCTCTAAGGTTCCTGCATTACATATGCAGCCCTAGAATGGGACCATAAGGTAGAAGATTAATTGTATATATTATAGACTTTTGTTATTGACGATGTCAATATATCATATTTTTTTTGTTTGTATAACTATGTAATCTGTGTTTATTGATTCTTTTTTTGTGTTGCTGATTGATGGTGTTACAAATTGCAGGAGAGGGCCTATGTTCAAAGTTTTACTTGTTGTCGCAATCTCCTTTTTGACCTCTTGTTGTTCATTTGGGCTTCCATGGCTATCAAAATGCATCCCTTGTCCTCCTAACTTGGGGGACCAGTGCCCCACCGTAGGTCGCTCCGGCCACTACAAGAATTTTCAATGTCAGCCTAACCATTACAATGATCTTGCTTCTCTCTTTTTCACCACTAATGATGATGCCATCCGCAACCTCTTTGTAGCAGGCTCAGACAAGGAATTTAATCTCTCTACACTTGTAATCTTCTTTATTGCGATATACTTCCTTGGAATCATCACTTATGGAATTGCTGTTCCCTCTGGGCTATTTATTCCTGTCATACTTGCCGGGGCCTCATATGGGCGACTTGCTGGCATTCTTTTAAGTCCATTCACCGTACTCGATGTTGGATTGTTTGCACTCCTTGGAGCTGCATCCTTCCTTGGCGGAACCATGAGAATGACTGTTTCTATTTGTGTCATACTCCTTGAACTCACTAATGACCTCCTAATGCTCCCGCTGGTGATGCTGGTTCTTCTTGTTTCAAAGACTGTGGCTGATAGCTTCAACAAAGGTGTATATGATCAGATAGTGAAAATGAAGGGGCTGCCTTTTATGGAAGCACATGCTGAACCATACATGAGGCATTTAGCTGCAAGTGATGTTGTCTCTGGCCCTCTGATAACATTTTCTGGGGTTGAAAAAGTGGGAAATATAATCCACGCTTTGAGGATTACTAGGCATCATGGGTTTCCTGTGGTCGATGAGCCTCCTGCCTCGGCTTCTCCTGAGTTATGTGGGTTGGTTTTAAGGTCGCATCTGCTCGTGCTTCTTAAGAGGAAGAAGTTCACCAAGCAGAAGGTGATGACTGGGTCTACCATTATGAGAAACTTCAAAGCACGCGATTTTGCAAAGCCAGGGTTAGGCAAGGGCCTCAAGCTTGAGGATTTGGACATTTCAAAGGAAGAGATGGAAATGTATATTGATCTCCATCCAATTACTAACACTTCACCATATACAGTAGTGGAATCGATGTCTCTTGCAAAAGCTGCTGTTCTTTTCCGGGAGCTCGGTCTCAGGCACTTGTTAGTGGTGCCAAAGACTCCTGCAGTAAGTCTCTTTTATGCATTTAACACCGCACTAAAGATAAAGAAAAATTAATTAAAAACTTCTACCCCATTTCTCTGACTTTTTTCAAATGCAGCTCAAAAATTTTTTCCCTCCCCTCCCCTTTCCTTCCAAATCCCTCATGCCAAACAGCCCCGAGAGGTTTCTAATGCTTGAAAACCTTAATCTCTTGATCACTGGACACAAAGGCACTTTAACTCGAGCTATTAAGCTAAGCTTTAATTGAAGACCTTTGAAAAATTCTTTTATAATCTCTAAAACGAATTTGTTTTAATTCTGGATAAACATTTGAGATGAAAACAGTAGGCTAGCTTTAACATCTATTATGGCTTGGGTTGATATTTGTATCTGAACTTTTTTTGCAGAGACCTCCAATTGTTGGGATCCTGACGAGGCATGACTTCATGCCTGAGCACATCTTGGGACTATACCCTCATTTGGACCCTCACAAGTAGGGGCAAGCAATAAGATTTTTGTAGATTATACCATCTTCATCAATTCCCTTTCAAAGTCATTACAAAGCGCCATGTTAATCAATCCCTTTGAAACTTGAAGATTATCAGATTGAGGCTGCAGTTCTATAGATGTGAGTAGCATTTGCAGCATAATGCACGAATGAATGAATGAATAAGCCTATTTTATTCTCTTTGGTTTTTGTATTTCTGTTTAACTTATTTGAATTTTAGTTCCATATGGTTCTTCATGAGAGGCTTGCAGAGTCATGGGAAAATAAATCATCTTATCCATTCCATTATTCAGTATACATAAAGTTATAGGTGGGTAATCATCAGTGGGTAATTACAAGTTCTTTTTTGTCCAAAATTTCGTGAGGAAAAGTTATGGTAAATTTTTTTTTTTTACCTTGAAAAGTTATTGTAATTTATTGTTCATGTAGTTGTCAAAGGGGTATATACAGCATTGAAACTACAACAATAAGAAAGCTTTATTCTACTAGGTGAAATTGGCCATTTGGCTACATGGATGGCTAGATGCCATTGAGTTATATCAAAAACCAGATTTTTAGATAGATTGTTAATCGAAAGAACTCATTTAGCAACTTTATTAGGTGTTCACTTTGGTTATCATCTACCTTTTATTGTTTAATCAACTCATTTTACTGGTCCATCTAATGACCTTTTTTGAATGTAATCAAATAATTTTAAATAATTTTTTACTATTTTCTTTTAATAGACGTTACTCTAACTCTTCCGTGTATTATTTATTACAAATATTATCTTTCTTATATGATCACATATACATAGTAGTATCTTCATCTCGGCTACATCCGAATATATGCTCATGTTGTCTTTTTATAATCCAACGTTCATTTTCATATATTATTTCTGGTTATATAGCAATGCGATAAAACTTCCTTTGGTCAGATTTTGCAGCATTGATACATCCGAACATAATCTAATGACTGCTTTGAAGCGCAGATTTTGCAGAAATAATCCCTTGGCCCAGATTTTGCAGAAAGCTCTTTATATTTACAGACAGCATTATTTTGCTTTCATTTTGATGATTTTTAACGTACAATCAAACAAAACGTAACTTTAAAGAAACCTCCAAGAAAAAGTTGTCAACACTAGAGTGCAAGCTATGGAATTAATGGCAAGATTTTCCTCATAATCAAATAGTTGTAATTTATTTGCATCCCAATATTGGTGAACAGACAAAATATGGTTCATTGCTGAAATGTGATCAAGAGAAAAACCAATCAAACATATTGCCACATCTGGCTCTCCAAATATGCCAACAAATCAGTAATTTCAGCCTTCTCAGATGCAAGGATAAAAACATATCAAGCAGCTAAATTTGAATTCTAATTATTAGATATTAAGAAAGTTAAATAAATAAATTAATTATAACATATATTATATTATCTTTTTGAATTACTTATGTATATTATTACATTATATATTGTGTTATAAGTTAGACAAATTAATTTAAAGAAAAATAATAACTATAGATACTTTAAAATAGCTTATTTAGCTTTTTTTAGTTTTTCTAAATTAATTAATTAAGTCTTATATTAAGGATTGGAAGTAGTTTTGTGTGTGTATTCCCCTTGAACCAAGAGTTTATGTGGCTTTCCCATCTTCGTGACTTGTTTGAATAAAGCATCTTTACAATACAATACAACACAATGCAAAAAAGGAGGATTGATTTACATGAGAATTGGGGAAAAATTCCCCATTAAGGAATTAATTGTAAAATAGGACTTTCCATATATGTTCAACTGAGCTTCTACAATATACAACTGAGTTTTCATGTTATGTGTAACTAAATTTGTACATGTGCAACCGAGCGTCCATATATATTATTGAGCTTCAACATATGTAATTGAGCAGGTTCTATTCTCCAAGAGAATATTTTCCCAATTTTCCTTTGGTTTAAACTAAAATGATTAGGCACCACTTTAGGCTCAAGTCTGCATGACTACCTTATCTTGATTTTGTTAAGTATTCGACTAATTGATATACAATTTTATGTCCATACAAACTTTTTTCCTTAAATACATATATTGTTCTATTAAAAATAATCATATTCGAGGCACTATCTGATTAAAATGTGGGCACAATTTTTAGTAAAAATTTGAAACTTAGTTTATTACGTTGTAAAGAACTGATTCCTTCAAGTAAAACCAATTCTCACTCGTTATATATATATATATGTATATGTCAATACAAGTTTTGAATACAAGTGTCAATTTTGTGGTTAGGAGTATTGTTGTTTCAGAAGTTTTTTTGAAGATAATGTTGTCTCGAAAGTTTTGAAAGGTAATAATGTTATTCCATCCTGTTAAAAAGATTAACATTGACTATTAAAAAATTGATGTTGACTATTAACATTTTTAATAGAATGAGGTAACATTACTCTATTTTAACATTTACAAGGCAACGTTGAATAAAAAAAACTTCTAGAATAAAATGGACAAAAGCTTCCAAAACAAATTTATCCTTGAACTCTTTCAATTATATAATTTACACCACAATTCTAATTGAAACCGTGTTTTGATTTTCCCACCTTTTTAGTTCGTTAAACAATGTTGTTATATATGTGCGTGTACATGTTTATAAGGGTTAATACAAGGAAGAATCCTCAAAAAATACCTCATGCATGAATTCCATAATCCCAAATTAGCCCTTTGGATTTGCAAAAGGACAAATAAGGGAAAGGGTAACAATTTGCCCTTTTATTTTTTATTTTTTGCCCAACAATTTATCCTTTTTAAAATTTTGGTGGTTTTACAAAAATGTCCCTAATTAAAAAAGATATAGGCACCCTTGCCGGAGCACCACCACATAGTGGCAGCCACATGGATGGAGCTCTAACACTGGTCATCAAAGCTCCAATGCCGATGGTTGTTTTTGGGGCCACCAATTTTCCCCCCTTAAATGGGAGCCAAGGTGGTGGTGAATGTGAGATTTGATCTCACCTCACATTGGTTCCTAAAATTTTGGTGACCATTGTGCCATCTAACTACTTTGATAATATAGTTCATGCAAATATATAGCACATGTAATTAGGTAGTAGTTAACTCAGTGACAACACTTATAACATGAATGATAAATTTTGTAAATATATTGATAAGTTCAATAACATGATAATGTAGATTTTAATAATTGACTGTACTTATAATGCGAATGATAACATTTGTAATGGTATTGAAAATTTTAATAGCAACGTTTACTACTACAATTAACAAATTTCATATTTAGATAAATTCAAATTAAATGAGTGAGAGTGAGGGAAATTGATTACACTTGTCAATTTTTTATACGCAAGAATGTAAAATTTACAACTACAATGTTTTTCCACATTCTCACCCAATTAGTTGAATTTCCATCGGTGCCGGAACTATGGTCATAAGTGATTGGGGCTCTGGTTAGGTGGTTGCTGCCCGGAGTTGGTGCTTTAGCAAGGGTGCCTTTATATTTTTTTTAAATGAAGGGCATTTTTGTAAAACCATAAAAAATTCAAAAGGACAAATTGCTACTCTCTCTCATTTGTCTTCGTGCAAATTTAGGGGGTTAATTTGGTATTATAAAATTCAAGAGGTATTTTTTTTGGGATTCTCTTTTAATACAATTTTTTTTTCCTCAAGTTTGCCCTCATTTTGGTTTTGGTCCCTTATGTTTAAAATTAATGGTTTTGGTTATTCAAGGGCCAAAATAGTTCAAACTTGTATTAGATTATAGGGATTAATACTTCAAATAAAATAAAACTTGAGGGATACAAAATTGTATTAACCCTATTTATGAATATGTATGTCATGTGTGGATGAAGTCTATAAGTTTGAGATATGGATAATATAAGTTGATTCCTACTATTTTAAACATTTACTCTCCCCTCTTAATATATGATCTCATTGGAGAGTTTATTTTAATCTTAAATGTAAGATATATTTTTCATACTTATCAATATTTTTTTTCAAATTACTTCTATTGATACTCCTTTAAGAATAATCAAGTAAGAGAGATAAAGAGGGAATTGAGGAAGATGATAATGATGTTTAAAAAAAAACATATTATCTAACTTAACGAACATCTTTATTTTCTTTTAGGTGAATAACTTAACTAACATCTTGAATGTAATCTAATAATAAGTCATATATTAAAAACAAGGAGAGTATAAAGGACCATAATAGATACTATATATATAATCCTTAATATAAGAGTCAATTGACTTTTTTTGTAGATTAAATAAGCTAAATAAATTATTTTAAAGTATTATGCATCATTTTTCTCTAAACTTATTTGTTTGACTTCTAAACTAATATAATATAAATATACATATAAATAAATACTTTTAAGTAATTTATTTAGAGGTTAAGTTTCAATTCTGTGTTGGAAGATTTTTTTTTTAGAAGTAATGCTGCCTTGAAATTTTTCAAATTGGAGCAATTCTGCCTCTACCGTTATCCAAGTTAAGTTTGACCGTTAGTTAATCAAATATGTTTAGTTGACAGTTCATGTGACACCCACATCATTTTTGCTTTGGGTTTAAATGCAAATTTTTTGTGAAAGTTTTCATTCAAGAGTAATATTGTTTCGAAAGTTTTAAATTGTATCACTTTTTTCCTAACTATTATCCATGTTAAGTTTACCTATAAATTGACTAAATATGATGATCTGAAAGGTTTATATGTCATTTGCTTCATTTTTTACAAGTTAGATTTGTAGATAAGGATTTTTTTTAAATATATCTCATTTAAATAATTGGAGAAAGTTGAAGAGGTGAAAGCCACTTGTATCATGAAGAGAAAATATGTTGATATGACAAGTTTATTCGTCATCTACTTCATCTTTTTTCCTAGTATGATTTATACATAATGATTTTTTTTGAAAATGCATATTGTGCAAATGATTGGAGAAAACCAAATAGATGAAAATTGCTTGTATGGTGAAGAGAAAATCGAAGAGGTATGCACCTTTTTTTGTGTCGTTTGGATACAAAGATAGAGGGTTTCTGTTAGCCTTGTTATAACAGGCAGGGCGGCATTGTTACAACTTTAAAAATTACAAGGTAATATTGAACAAAAAAAATCTGGAGTAACATTGCTCCAAAGTGAAAATGACATGGATAATATGTTGACTTGCTATTTCAACATATTTGATTAACTAAAGGTTCAACTTAACTTTAATAATGGTTGGGGTGAAATTGCTACGATTTGTAAATTTTCAAGACAATATTACTCATAAAAAAACTTTCGGATCAAAATTGGATTTTAACCCTTTATTTTGCTTTGTTAATCTCAAAAAAAATTTACTGACTCTTATATTAAATTTTGGAGGCAATATCTCCCTTTTTATGGACCCTCTAAAGAAATAAGCTTCAAGAAAATATTTTATCATTATTTTTTACTATTAAAAATAAATTCTTAGGTTAAATCCTTTATTCCTTTTTTTTTTTTTGCCAATAAGGATATTATCATTGAGAACATCAGAAACATAAATACACAAGTTGTTTGGATTACAAGTCCACTAAAGCACCACCAAACATAATAAGATAACGAACAAAAGACATAAGACAAAAACAAACAAAAGACACAAATCTTCACCCCGGATCCACGACCAAAAACTTCGCTTCCGCATCTAGCAACCGGCATAGCTCTGGTGGCGGTCAAGACACCCAATCAGAAGGGCATGACCCAGCCAACGAAGCTCTAGCGACCCAATCGGCCACCATATTCGCTTCCCTAGGAATCCAAACACAAGAATGGTTCCTAATAGCTTTCCTTGATTCCATGATATTCTCAAGGATGATTTCACTTCTCCAATCAACTGAAGAATAACTGCCATTCACATAATTAATAATAGTCTGGTTATCAGCCTCAAATTGCACCTTATTAATCTGATTAGCAGAGGCATACGACATAGCATCTAGAAGAGCTAAACCCTCTGCCATCACTGTAGAATCAGCACTAACAATTTTGGCACACCCATCAAGCAACCACCCATTATTATCCCTTATCACAAAGGCTATAGCAGCCCTCCCCTCAGTAGAATTAAAAGCACAATCAGTATTAATTTTCAGCCCATTACCTTCAGGGGGCACCCAAATTACTTTATCTGCCGATGCAATCCCGTCTCCCACTGCCCTGCTTTCACCATTCAGCCCCCATCCTTTAGCTTCCCAATACTCCTTAATTAATCCCTCCGCCTGCTTAATAGAAAAAAAAAAGGATTAGGCTTCATATCCTCAAATAAATAAGCATTCCTACCCTTCCATATTTGCCATAATATTGCAGCCATTAAAGCTTTTTGCCACGGAGAAATATTGGAATCACATAAACAATTAGCAAGCCAGCTATTTGGATTAAAATCAAGCATATTCTCAAAGTTCAGAGAGAACACACTCCCAAACCATGTTACTTTGGACCAGCTGCATTCAAAAAACAAGTGTCTAACATCCTCAATCCCATTTTTGCAAATTAAGCACAAATCAGTGACACTACACTTCCTGTAAGTCAGATTTTTAAAGTGGGAAGAGCATTAGACATTAATCTCCAAATGAAATTTTTAATCTTATGAGGCACTTGAAGCTTCCACACCTCCCTCCACATTACACGATGATTATTATTAGAAGAGGAGGGCACATTCGCATTTCTATTTAAGACCTGAATCTTGGCAATCTCATACCCATCCTTCACTTCATAGGTACTTCTCCTTCCTCCTATCCAGATCCACCTATCCTCCCTACAAGAGGGGCCCATAATAGTTTTACTTATGGCCTCTCTCCCCCAATCTGTGACCCAATCTTCAATTAACGAAAAATCCCACCCCTCACTAGTTCTTATATCTGCAACTCTCAACTCCCTCATCTCCTCAAAGGGACACAAAGACCTTAGCCTTTTCCCCGGTAACTCACTTACCCAGGGATCCTGCCACACTCTTATCCCTCTACCATTACCAATTCTAGCAATAATATTGCCATCCAAAATTCTTTTTCCTTCAATGATGCTTGCCCACAGCCAAGACGCCCTTCTACTCTTCTTTGCCTCTAAAAAACTGCACCTAGGAAAATATTTGGCCTTTAGTAACTTAACCCACAACTGATTGGGGTTTTGCAATATTCTCCATCCTAATTTAGCTAACAATGCCATATTGAAGGCCTCAAAATCTTTGAAACCCAATCCCCCATCAGCTTTGTTTCTTTGCAACTTTTCCTTAGAAGCCCAATGGATCCTCCTTTTACCATTATCACTTTTCCACCAAAATTTAACCACCATTCTATCCAGCCTTTCCAAGACACTTTTGGGAAACAAAAAACAGGACATAGGGTAGACTGGAATAGAATTGATAACAGATTTTATGAGAACCTCCCTCCCCGCCTCCGACAAAAATTTTTTTTGCCACCCCTGCACTCTTTTCTCCACTCTATCCAACACAAAATTTGACGCTCGAACTTTAGATTTACCCCAAATAATAGGAAGTCCTAGGTAAGTCCCAGGAGCATCTGCCACATGGATTTGAAACAGCTGAACCACCTCCTCTCTCAGCAATGGAGGGCAGTTTTTAGAAAAATACAAGCAAGATTTTGTTAGATTAATAGCTTGTCCTGAGGCATTACAATACATCTCCAAAATCTCCTTCATATTCCTACAATTATCAAGATTAGCCTTTAGGAAAAAAACCGCATCATCTGTAAACAAATTGTGCGTTATTGGTGGCCATCCTCTCGCAGCTACAATTCCCCTCAGCCTCCTCTCACTTTCCCTCTTTTCAATGAGCCTAGACAGAACATTACTGACAAGAATGAATAAGTAAGGCGAAAGCGGATCCCCTTGTCTCAACCCCCTCTGAGGAGCAACCTTTGAGACCCTCTTCCCAGAAAGCATGATCGCAGAATGAACATAATTAATACACCACAATATCCTATCAACCCAACTCTTACAAAAACCCATCTTAACCATGGTAGCATACAAAAAATCCCATTCAACTCTGTCATAGGCTTTATTCATATCCAATTTAATTGCCACCTCATAAGTCCCTTCTCTTTTAGTTCGCATATGATGGAAAAGTTCATGCACAACAATAATGTTATCTTGAATTGATCTTCCTGGGACAAAAGCTCGTTGTCTCTCATCAATAATCTTATCCAACAAACCTTTCATCCTATTAGCCAAGATTTTAGAAAAAATTTTATAGGAGAAATTACACAAACTGATAGGGCGATAGTCACTAACATTTTCCGGACAATCTATTTTGGGTATCAAAACAATGTCAGTCTCATTAATCTGTTTTAGAGAAAAACCCTCCCTAAAAAA
>QFDD01005901.1:0-12739 GCA_006871305.1 Vachellia collinsii | reverse complement strand
AGGAGTGGTAGTTGGCGTTGGGGCTGCCCCATCATTACCTCTTGCTGTAGAAGGTCAAGCTCGTAGGCTAATTGCTGAAGCGGTTTCTCACAAAAATCTTGGAAAGATGTATATATGGTGGATGCCGTGGTTTTAAGTAATCAATTGATTAAACAAGTTCAGACAGGTATGATGTCATCAGTTTCATTTCCTTATGCCATTATAATGTTAAAATTGTCGTAAATATGTTCTCATATAAAGCAGCTATATCTGATCTCCTTATCTATAATGTGTCTTGCTCTTGTGTTTTAGTGTCGCTACATCCTTGTTCTGTCGTGGTTTGAGTGCTTGTGCTTCATAGATGTAGGGTGATTGTATCTTATTTACGTCTCTCAATGAAGACTAAAGATATTTATATGCTTTGAATATTTTGAAAGCTTATGATTAGTTTTTCCTATCAGATTTGTCAACGTTCTATCCTTGGCAAAATGCCACCTGGTGATTCAACCTATGAGATTGTTAGTGGCTAGGTTTAGATCAAACTTAACGAACTTAACTGTAGCAATGCTTTCTTAGTTTTGATGTCGTGGAATAACAAGTTTGAATGGTACACCTTTTTTTTTTTAAAAAAAAAATAATTTTCTTATTTGTTAACGCAACACATCTTATTTCATAATGTCAATGAAAAACCTATTTTCCTGCTGCAGGTTTGTTTTGTAACATACGTGATTGGAAGGGAGGATCACACTGATCTGTCCTAAACTAAGTCTTATAGTTGCCCACTTGGTGGATACATAGGAATATGTGGTTTATGCTTTGGTCAAGCCACCAGTGTGCAGGGAGTGGATGGGTGCCCTATAACAGTATGCCATGAGCTGTGTTATAGAGATGTGTAGGAATTGGGAAGCCTAATCAAAAGATTGAAAGATTGGAATTTGACCACATTATGATGGAGGCAAGTGCAGGATAGACTTTTTGTTGAGCAAAGACGTAAATAAATGCTTCTGCTTAGCAGAGGTTGCGTGTGGAAGGCATGTTTGTTCTGCCATGAATACTAGGTGCCGAGAATTGAAACTCGAAAGAGCACGTCTTCTGGTATTCGTTTGTATATAGCAGCACAGCTTCCCTTGGATGAACGCATAAAATTGAATTTGCCTGTGTGCTCTCATAAAAATGATGTTCCTGCTGGTGGCTACTGGAGCTGTTAATATGGATTCAATCTGTGGGTTGGATTAGAAAAAAGTAGACCCGTTTGAGTGTGGGTCCAAACCCATAACCGTTCCACTTTTTTTTATAATAAAATTGATTAATAAAAAAAATATTTGAACAATTTCTAATCATAATATAACTCTAATTAATATAAGATAATTATTAATCATTTTATTTATGGTTTATATTTAGTTTGAATTATAACTTGGGAGAATTGGAGAAAAGACTCTCATTGGGAAATTAATTACAACATGAGACCTTTCACACCAATGGAATTGAGTTTCTACAATATACAACTAAGTTTTTATATATGCAATTGAACTTTTATGTGTGCAATTGAGCTTCCACATGTACAATTGAAAATATTTCATTTTGTAATTAATTTCTCAGTGAGGGATTTTTCCCCAATTTTCCCTTATAACTTTTGAATTCATTATTATGAAAATTTATTATTTATATTTAAATTGTATTGTTTGAAATTTGAATTAAATGATTTATATTAAAGTTGTGATTTATTTTTATAAATTAAATATGTGAAAAAGGATATTTTATTTTAAGTATAGAAAAAATAAAAAAGATATTTGAAGTTCTAGTTAAAAAAATATTAGGAATAGAAAAAATTAAAAAAATAAAAATATTCTGATGGGTTGACGAATTGAATTAGAGAAATTCCAAACCTGCAAGTGGGTATTTGAACCTTTCGTGACCGCTGATCCGTTTCACCACCTCGCCCTTCTCCGTATGTTGCAAATATGTTATTGGCTCCACACGGTACTATACTTTAAATGCAATTACCAGCGCAGGCCTTCGGCTTCTGGCTTGTTTGGTAATCACTTAAAAAGCATTTTTACGCAAGTTAAAGTAAAACTTCTCTCACATACTTATCTCGGATTGCCTAAAATCACATAAAAAAGTTATTCCCAAACATACCTATGTCACTTGAGTTATATCAATAATCCTTCCTATCAAAATAAATAAATTAATTAATAATCCTTTTTCTTCTACGTTAATGGAAGGGGTGGGATGACTGGTGCAAAGATGAGTTAATTTTTTTGGCCCTTTAATGGATTATAACAATAATAATTATATGACTCATGTAATGTGTTCGGATTAATTTTTATATCAAGTTATTTCATTGTGTTTAAAGTTATTTCAACTTGTCTGAAAGTGTTTATGGATTTTTGGGAAACACCCAAAAACATTTAAAAATGTATCTTTATATAAGTTAAGATGAAATTCCTTTAACATACTTAAATGTATATTTGAGAAGCTAATGCAAATATTCACTAAGTTGTTAAATGTGATCCCCCCAATTCATTCCTAACAAATGTGAAAAAATCATAATTATCAAACTTAGACTGAACCAACTGGGTTTGTTCGGAACTTAGCAATCCGATTATGTAATAAATGTGGGGTGATCGACCAGTGCAATTTGAACATTACTCAATCAACCCCACAAATTGCTACGTTGGTTGGGTTACATTCTTAAAAAAAAATGGCATTCAAAATGATAAGGTTTGCGCTTTTTTTTATTTTCAATGATAATTTTCTTATTAATGACTATTAATGTAGTAATTATAGGTAGGAATATTTTGCTATTATTTATCTATTTTGATATTTTTACTAGAAAAATCATTTAGTGATTACTTACTTTAATATCAATAGTTGGTATATTGATATTGTGATATCAATATTTTAAAGTTGTAAAAAATGTTTGATAAATATAAGATTAGTTTATCAGTGATTCAATATATTGAATTGATATTTAATATTTGAATGGTACAATAAAAAATTGAAAATTTAAATCATTTTTAAAGTTTTTTATTTCTCATCGGTTTGACTTTCAATTGATCCACTACCTTGACAAGTGTTTCATCGGGTTTCAAGGGCAGGTTGAGGCTAAACAACCTTAAAAAAAATGAGAGATCATGTACTACCCTTTTGGTTTAGCGCTAGGGTTATAAGGTATAAAAGTAGTTGAGAAGATGTCAACGCACTCCAACGCTGATACAAAGCAACCCTACAATTGGTGCTATAAAAAGGTGTAAAGCCCGGTGTTTGTCCTTCGTTGGATGCACAAGACCTTACCCCTGCTTCCTTTGCCTCGAGGTATCTGAATCAAAATACTCTCTCTTCGACCCTTTCCGATGTCAATTTAGTCAGCATCACCCTCTATTTCCCTTACTCATCATCGAAACAATATGTTTCTCAATTTCAGACGATGAACAAGAGGCCAAGAATCAACAACGATAAGGCCGTTGTCAATGTTTGGTGTAACACCAAGTGTTGCTAGGGTCTTAACACCCTGAGAGACCCCAGAGTGAGTGAAGAGGAAAGGGAGACGCAGTAGATAGGGTACGCTTAAGTCCCACATCGGGTAGACTCGTCCAAAGTGAATGCCATATAGGTATTCGAGACATGGCCTTTGATATCCAAGGCTCCTTTTGGGTGACTATGAGATCCTAAAAGGATAAAACCCTATACCTACGGGTGGTTAAACAGGGACAATAACTCAAGATGTTACATTATGATATCAGAGCCGTGGACGCCTCTTTCCATTGGTGGGGAGAGTGTAACACCAAGCGCTATTAAGAACCTAACACCTTGAGGAACCCCAAAGTGGGTGAAGGGGGAAGGGAGATGCAGTAGGCAGGATGCGTTTAAGTCTCACTTCAGGTAGACTCGTCCAAAGTGAAGGATGTAGTTGGGGCATGGCCTTTGACATCCGAGGTGCCTTTTTGGTGATTATGGAATCCTAAAAAGACAAAACCCTTTGCCTACGGGGAGTTAAACCAGGACAATACCTCAGGATGTTATATTTGGCGGCGAGGTCATATATTCGGTAGAAATTTCTCTCACCGCCTCGGAGCCTTAGAGGTATAAATTTTCTATAACTCTAGACTTAGTTCCCCTTGCAACTCCTTCTTTTCTTAATTTGTTGTTGTTAATTTCATTCTTAACTCCGGACTCTGGCTAGAAGAAAGTTTCGCTCTTGTGATGGCAATGCAACTGTTTATTGAGTGTGTCTGACTTAGAAGTTTTGAAAATTTCATTCTTCCGATTGGATGTAATCTTTCCAAGATACTGTACATTGCACTTAAGTTTTAAAGATGCTATTCTTGAAAGTTCCATTTAAAAATAAGGAATCTTATTTCAGTTATCGGGAATGCTAATGTAAAAGATGCATTAATAATGGAGAGAAACTAAGAATATATCCCCAAAAAAAAAAAAGTAAACGTGTTCATGTTCGTGTTAAAGATGCTATTCTTGAAAGCTACAGTTAAAAACAGGGCATGTTAGAAAATTTTTAAAATGAAGAGATATGTTTTTTCAAAGGAAGAGATGCAATGCCCTTAGAAAATAATTTTTTGTTTGAAGGGTTGTGTAGAGGATTATAATTCTAAAGTCATATATCCCGACATGCTATAAAGATGTAACTCTTCATGGAAAAGTCATTAGTTGTGACTCTTTATTGAAATGGTATGGTTGTGACTTTTAATTGAAGAGACATTACTTCAAAAGGTACCACTTTAAGACATCTCTCTACACTCTATAAATACCCCTCTCCATCACTCCATTTGCACACAATTTTCACACAATAAGATCAAACTCATTGTCTTTCTCTGAGTGTAGACATAGAAACAGCTAAATTATCACTTTGTAAAAGCCTTTATTATCTTGGCTTGAGTGTTGGGAATGCAATTCATACTCAAGGGTCTCTATTGTATTTTGCAGGAAATTCGTTAGTTAACCCAACTTACACCCTGTAATATAGGAATAGTTGGGGGTGAATTAAGCATAAAGGAAAGTGTTGCCCAAGCCTTGGAGATATTGTGCACAACTTTCTTCTTCATGTACTCTTCAGAAAGACATTACCACCCACAATCATTGGGTGAAAGAGGGAATTGAGTGTATCTTCTTAGGATATGCTGCAAATAGCAAGGCATATCGATTTTTGGTAATTGAACCAAATAATTCATATCCTATCAATAAAGTAATTGAGTCAAGGGATGAAATTTTTCAAGAAGAAATGTTTAGTTCAATTTCGAAACCCAATGATATTTCTCATTCAAATGGGAAGGAAAATTCAGAGGAAAACATTTATAGTGAAAACATCTTAGAAGAAATAGAACTTATGAAAAGTAAAAGGATTTGGAAAGCAAAAACTTATGATTCAAACTTCTTTATGTTTCTTGTTGAGGGGACTATAGAAGAGGCTGAAAATTATCTACCTATTTGTTTTAATGTAGAACATGATCCTAAAACATTTGAAAAGGCTATGAAGTCTCAGGATGCTACATTCAGGAAAGAGGCTATACAAGATGAAATTGATTCAATAATAGGAAATAGAACTTGGAAACTAGTAGATCTCCCTCCTGGTTCTAAACCTATTGGTTGTAAATGGATTTTCAAAAAGAAATTAAAAGTATATGGATCTATAGATAAATTTAAGGTTAGGTTGGTTGCTAAGGGATTAACACAAAGGAAGGAATAGATTATTTTGATACATATACACCGGTTGCAAGAATTTCCACCATTACCGCCAACAATCTTTAGGCTTAGTTCTAAATCCAAATGGCTTATTTAAAGGAGTTGACTACAAATTTTGTGAAGTTAGAAAAATTTGAATAAGACAACTTCTTAAGATGGCAGAGGAAGATGAAGTTTCTTTTCAAAACTCTAAACGTGGTTTATGTCCTCACCACTCCCAAGCCGCAAGAATGAGAAAATGAAACCATTGTTGATATTAGAGAGACACAAAAATGGGAGAATGATGATTTCATTTGCACTGGACATATCTTAAATGGGCTTTGCGACGCTCTATTTGATATATATAAGGATTCAGTGTTTGCAAAGTATCTCTGGGACAAACTTGAGACAAGGTACATGCAGGAAGACGCAACAAGTAAGAAGTTTCTTGTTTCCCATTTCAATAACTATAAAATGATTGATGGAAAATCTGTCATGGAACAATTGCATGAGGTAGAACATATTTTGAATAATTTTAAACAACACAAAAGGAATATGAATGAGTCTATTGCTGTCTCCTCATTCATAGACAAACTTCCACTTTCTTGGAAAGACTTCAAAAAGAGTCTTAAATACAAGAAAGAAGATATCACTCTTGAACAGTTGAGAAACCATATTCACTCAGAAGAAGAATATCGAAAGCAAGATGAGGCAAAAGATGCAATTTCTCATGAGAAATTCCACATACTAGAGGAAGGATAGCCCCACAAGACCTCAAGGAAAAGAGGGAAGGAGAATGAAAAATCTCAAACGCAGTATAGTCACAAAAGTAAGAAAAACAAAGGTACTTTTTCTGTTGTGGAAAAACAAGACATTACAAGAAAGATGTCGTTTCTTCAAAAGGAAGAAAGAGAAAGAAAACAATATATCCACAAAAGTTGACAATCTTGTGACTATGATTTCTGAGATTCACTTGGATTATAATGATGAGTCATGGTGGGTGGACTTCGGTGCAACTCGTCATGTGTGCAAGAGCAAAGCATTCTTCAAGACATTAAAAGAAGAAGAAGGAGATGTGCTTTACATGGAAATGCTTCAAGTGTTCAAGTCAAGGGTAAGGGGATTGTGGAAATTGAATTTACTTCTGGAAAAACACTCATGTTAAGGGATGTATATTATGTGCTAGAAGTTAGGAAGAATTTAATTTCTGTACCAATACTTAATAAGTTTGGGTTTAAGTCTGTATTTGAGGGAGACAAGTTTGTTCTCACTAAGGGTGAAATGTTTATAGGCAAAGGGTATTTCTGTGAGAATATGTTCAAATGTAATGTTGCTAAAATTAATAATAATATTTATAGTTACACTTATATTGTTGACTCTTGTAATATGTGGCATTATCGTTTGGGTCATGTTAATTTTGAAAAATTAAATGATATGATGAATCTTGAATTAATTCCAAAATCTGGAAGTAATAATAAGTCTTGCACGACATTTATGATAATTAAAATAACAAGACAATATTTCCTTAAAGTAGAAAGAAGTTCAAGAATATTAGAACTAATTCATTTTGATATTTGTGATTTGCATGGTTGGGCTACATTAGGTGGTAAAAATTATTTTGTGACTTTTATTGATGATTACACTAAATATTGTTATGTCTATTTAATGAATTCAAAGGATGAAGTTCTAGACAAATTTAAAATCTTTAAACCTGAAGTGGAAATTCAATGTGAAACCTTTATTAAATGTATTAGGACAAATAAAGGGAGAGAATATTATGATCCAAAATATTTTGAATTTGTAGGTATAATACATCAGGTTACTGCCCCTTATTCCCCACAAAAAAATAGTATAGTCGAAAGGAAAAATAGGGTTATTGTAGAAATAGTAAATGCCATGTTATCTAACTCTAATTTGTCTAGTGCATATTGGGGTGAAGCATTACTAATAGCATGTCATATATTAAATAGAGTTCTTAATAAAAGAAATAAGATAACCTCATAAGAAAATCCAATTTTAGTTATTTGAGAATTTGGGGATGCAGAGCAATAGTTAAAGTTCTAGAACCCAAAAGGAAGAAATTGGGTGAAAGGGGAATTGAATGTATCTTCTTAGGATATGCTGAAAATAGCAAGGCATATTGGTTTATGGTAATTGAACTAAATGATTCATATCCTATCAATAAAGTAATTGAGTCAAGGGATGTAATGTTTCAAAAAGAAATGTTTAGTTCAATTTCAAAACGCAATGATATTTCTCATTCAAATGGGAAGGAAAATCTAGAGGAAAACATTTATAGTGAAAACATCTTAAAAGAAATAGAACTTAGGAAAAGTAAAAGGGTTAGGAAAGCAAAAACTTATGGTTCAAACTTCTTTATATTTCTTGTTGAGGAGACTAGAGAAGACGTTGAAAATTATCTACCTATTTGTTTTAATTTAGAACATGATCCTAAAACATTTAATGAGGCTATGAAGTCTCAGGATGCTGCATTCTGGAAAGAGGTTATACAAAATGAAATTGATTCAATAATAGGAAATAGAACTTGGAAACTAGTAGATCTCCCTCCTGGTTCTAAACCCATTGGTTGTAAATGGATTTTAAAAAAAAAATTAAAAGTAGATGGATCTATAAATAAATTTAAGGCTAGGTTGTTTGCTAAAGGATTTACACAAAAAGAATGAATAAATTATTTTGATACATATGCACCGGTTGCAAGAATTTCCACCATTACTGCCAACAGAGCATCTTATATCAGCTCCTGGGGATGGTGACATAGATGTTATAACCAGTTAACAAAAGTATAATTTCAAGAATGAAATATGTGGTATTATATCCTTAACTGAAACTCGAACTCTAATTCTAATGGAAAATTTCATTGTTTTGATCACCCTTCTGATTCAGATGTAAACACAATTAATGTTGTCGACCCTTCTCATATGCCATCTTTGACATGCTGAAGAAGAAAAGACAACTTTCATCAAGCCTGTATAAAGAAGCTCAAAGATCTATTCTTATTAATAGGATTTGTTTCAGGATCTTGTCCTCCGACTTGATATATGCGTGAAACTCGAAAAGCACAGAGGCTGTGTCAATACTATAAGCTACAATGGAGATGGTGACATTTTGGTGTCAGGTTCTGATGACAAGAGCGTTATTCTCTGGGACTGGAAAACTGGGAATATCAAATTATCTTTTGATTCTGGTCACAGTAACAACATTTTTCATGCAAATGTTATGCCCCTCTCAGATGACAGAAGCTTTGTGACTTGTGCTTCTGATGGGCAGGTACATCATGTTACATTATAATAAATATGTCTCATTATGATTAGTTGATTTTAATTATACTTTAATTCCATAATCTAGAGTGCATACATTTTTTGGCTTATGGCTCCCTAACTTCTGCAGTTGTTTTATTTGAGAATCGCCAAAAGTCCAAATCTTTTAATCTACATTGAAATCAAGAGAAATACAATGTTATATTTGTTATACATGTATGAATTCATTTGTTTTGTAGCATACTCTCAATTTTAGGTGAGACACGCTCAGATTCTGGAACATGGAGATGTATGTGGAAATAAAGTTACTTGGCAGGCATCATGGAAGGGCTCATAAGTTGGCTATTGAGCCTGGCAGTCCCCTACATTTTATACCTGTGGTGAAGATGGATTAGTACAACACGTGAGTGAAATGTTTCCTTTGCTATAACTAGTTTATTCGTCAATCTTCTTTGGCAGTTTCATTGATGACTCAAACGGGAGAGTCTTTTAGCTGTTAACTTTCTTTTGGTGCGTGGGTCAAGAAAAGCATCCTATTAGTGAGAGGGATGGAAGCTTGTACAATGTTGACAAGCCTTAATGTTGGTTGGTTGGTTGGTTGACGACTCTCATACTACAGATGAATAATGTTGATGTCAAAAGTAAAGTCTGTGCTCTTAGCGGTGTTATGTATTCCTATAGCCTGACAATCCCTCAGTCTCTATTTAAATTAGAAATTTTATTTTACACTCTTGTTGCCTAGTCAAGTGATGGTAAGTATTATTGCAGTTTGTTCCGAGAACTGGGACTGCAACAAAACTTTTTACATGCCAGCCGACTAATGATAGATAGCATTACCTGCCATTCATCCATCTTCATGCAATTACAATTAATCCAAGGAACCCAAATCTTTTTGCAGTTGCTAGGTCTGACGAGTATGCTCGAATTTTTTATATTCGTAAGTGTAAAGTGGGATGGCTCTACTGGTTTTGGTCAACTCACTGACATCTTTTGCCCTCAGCACTTGATTGGCGATGAGCGAGTTGGAATAACAGGCCTGGCCTTTTCTGAACTGAGCGAGCTGCTTGTATCTTACAATGATGAGTTCATTTATCTTTTTACACCAGATATGGGTTTAGGTCCAAACCCTGTTCCTAGTTCTCTTCATTCTAAACACAGTGATGCAAATGGATTGGTAGGTGATCATTTTTCTGCAGCATCACCATCTAATGTAGATGTTGATGAGATAATTACTGCACAAGTTTACAAGGGGCACAGGAATTGTAAGACAGTGAAGGGTGTTAACTTTTTTGGTCCTAAATGTGAGTATGTAGTGAGTGGGTCAGATTGTGGTCGGATTTTCATATGGAGAAAGAAAGGTCGCAAGCTTCTTCGTGTAATGGAAGCAGATAAGACAGTTGTTAACTGCATTGAGTCTCATTCTCATACAGTGGTTCTTGCAAGCAGTGGAATTGATAATGACATCAAAATATGGGCTCCCAAGGCACTTGAGAAAGCCACTTTACCAAAAAATATAAACCAGGTATGAATTTAGTTTGCTTGGGTTAACTTGTTCTAGTCACAAGATGGTGTTGAACTGTTGATAGTAACAGTGGCAATAATGATCGTTTACCTTGGTGGTTGCGTGCGCGACAGAATTCACAAGCTGGGCGGCGGATGTCCCAGATAGCTTATCGAGGCCTGCAACTATTTCCATTTCGCAGGCAGAGGATTGACATAGACAGCTATGAACATAACTTGGCTCTCCGGCAGGCGTTAATGGAGTTGATCTCAAGATTCCATGCTGCTGATGATGAGGGCTCCGACAACGATGATGGGGGAGACATAACCGGCTAGGCGGACCTTTTCATTTCAGTAACACTGTTCTTGGCTTCGAAGAACGGTGGCAATTGTATATAGCACAGGAATTTACGAGTGTAATTGTGCATATATGCGTGTATAAAATAAATTATTCTGTGGACCCGTTCTCATAACTTTATTTATAATCGTAGTTTTCATCTTTATTTAATATTTTTATCATTACTAAATTATTTATTCGAAACATGAGAGAGTGTGTAATTTTCACAATTCGATATTGCATGATTGATTTGATGCCTTCCGATGAAACCTATATATTATGAGCGGTGGATTTTGGCACTTGAGGAAACGAGATGGTAATTTACCCACTAGAGTATATATGTGGATGCATACAAGGAAGTAACTTTAATTTCTGTTTCTTTGTATTTTGGCTTAATTTAGTCCTAGGTGTTAAAGCCTGTAGTAGTGGCGGGGGAGTCTCTGAATTATTCGCTCTCATTCACCTTAAGATTTGGTCAAAACGGTTTGGATGAGGCGGCTTTGAGCATAAACAAAGAAGAGCCTATATATGATAATTTCAGAATTGCCATCATCAGGAGGAGCAGCTTATACTCACTGGGTTTGCCACTCGCGAATCGCATTAGAAGGAACAGCTTGGATCCACACGCTCTGAATAAACGCAATCATCTGCAATCAACAACAACCATGCATGAAGCGACTGATATAACTAGCCAGCTTGAGAAGCTATACATCTACATTCTACGCTATTATCTTTGAACCGAGGGAATGTGTGTGAATTTCAGAAGAGCCAGATCAAGGCTCATGTTTCCTGCACTGACCAGTGATACCCCAAGGCACATGATGCTGAAACCTGGAAAATAGAAGGGTGCTTCTGCCGACAGGAACATGGCTGCTCAGGAATCAGACGGACAAGCATTCATTAGTTAGGCTTCTCCTTGTTTTTTCCCCCTTTTTGCTTATTGACACCTAAACCTGCGTACCTGTGAGGGGAGTGAACATTAACGGAGCAATGATGTTGGCGAACGAGCTAATTCCTGAAAAGCATCCTTGAACCAATCCCTGAACCAAACATTAATCAATGGAGAGGCTGAAACTTATCGATCATACGTGCGTAGTACGTACGGTCATCAAATGCTCAAAACAACAGAAGAAGAATATCCAAATACCTGCTCTGCAGGTCCAGCCTGTTTGGATACAATGCTGTTGATCTGTATGTCATACATATGCAACTAGAGAGATCAGAATAGTGAGCCCAACAAGTTCAATTAACGAAGCAAACAAGAGATATGTAGCAACGTACACTCGGCCGCACCAAAACTCCAAAGACTGTGCAGACTCCCAAGGCATATGGAACCTGCGAATGATTTCAGGAATTAACTCCAACTAGAGAGATCTGAATATAGTAAGGTCCACATTAATTTTGAAGCCACAATAGTATGGCTTATCTTAAGTTCTGAGGAACACATTAACAACTAATTGTCAAAGTGCTTGAAGAGAAAACTACGTACCCAGGGCGCCCAGGATAAGCTGTAAGCTAAAGTCTGCAAATATGCTGAAGCGTTAATAAAAATGGTTTGGCAAGAAGTGATGTGGACAACACGGGAGACTGATACTTACAGTGATGCTTCCAACAAAGAGGCCAATTGAAACCAACTTTTCCTCTCCTAGAACAGGCGCTAATATGGGCATTAACAGCAGCTGCAAAGTTACGTTGTGCAAGTCAAACTAACCAAGTATGAATTTGCAATGACAAAATTGGATCCAGAAACCAATATTGGGGAACAGATGAAGGCATACTTGCACTAGAGTTGCTCCAACCGCATTAATTAGCATCAGATCAGCAAACTGGTTCTTGCTGAATTGAAATTGATACTTTAAGTAGTACTGCATGACGAGGAAAAACTCTCAACTTACAAGTAACCATATATATGAAAAACTCTATGTTTGCTGCTTTGCTGTTAAAATCGTATATACGTGCTTTATAT
>QFDD01005900.1:0-14611 GCA_006871305.1 Vachellia collinsii | reverse complement strand
TTTTTAATTTTCATTCGTTTTCATCAATCTTTACTTTATTTTAATGTGCCTCTGTTTGGACTATAAGTTTAGAACTTTTAAATTTGATATTTCTAATTATTTTTATTTAATTAAATATACCCTAAGTTTATGCTAAGCCATGATTTACATCGCGGGGATTGCACTTTTTTTTTTGAAATTTTTTAATTGAAAAATGAAACAACTTGCTAATTAAAAAATTAATAAAAACAATACTAATCTAGATCTCAAATTCAATCTTCAACGAGTGACAGGCCCAAAAAGTAAAAATTGGGGTAAAAATGAAATATGCATATGCCTACACATATTCTAGCTAATGGACGTATGGTATGTTTGAGAATAATTTTTTTGAATGATTTTACACAATCCGAAGTAAGTATATGAGAAATCTTATTTTAAGTTATTAACAAACAAATCTGTATACACATACACATTGATAATATTCATTATTAAAAAAAAAAAAAACACTTGCCCTTACATCACGCCACGGGCCTACGAATGTTATCACTTACAAGCGTCCTATTTAAGTATTACCATTCACCAAATTGGCTATCAGATTCAAGTGACAATCGTGAATGAGCAAAGAAATCGAGAAGTAGATGGAGGAAAAAGAAGCCGGTTCAAAAACTCTCAACAGCTTACACGGAGACATCATTTAATTACAAAAAAAACTAATAATTAGCAACTAAACTTCCAGCTTCAAGATGGTCAGCAGCTAGTCCGTATGAAACCGCAGCCAACTGTTCTTCAGATTCATGTGATATCCCTTCCGTGATTCCACTACCTCCTTTAACGGTAGAGTGTTCATCTTTATGTTCTAGCTCAACCTGCTTGAGTTTGTTCATCCCGGTATACATTTTCCTTCGGAATTCCCTACGTGCTTCTCTTTCAGACAGTTTCAATTCTTTAAAGCCCTGTTCAAACTCCTGTTCATCCTCTGGTGAAAAGAATACAACTTCCATCTTCCCAAGTTCCTCCTAAGCTTCTCAATCTTGGCTTTCCAAAAGAGGCCAACTTCTGTGTCCAACTTGTGATATGGAGTCTTCAGGAAGTATTCATCAACCCCACCTGCCTTGTCAATGCAACGAAGGGCATGTGTGGTGACCTTAACACGAATGTGGCGATCCAAGATATACCTGAACAGCCGTTTCTCTTGAACATTAGGCTTCCAAGTTCTCTTTGTCCCGTCAACACCATCAGAAAAAGTTTGAGTTCCATTTGGTAATAGGTTTTGCTTACACAAAATCGAGCACTCAAGAGATAAGAAGTTATATCTTAACTCAGTTTACAATATTAAACCTACTCTGGATTGATATGTTCCTAGGGAGTATCAAGTGAATTACTGCATGCTGAAATATTGGAATCTAAATTCATATCTAACCTAATCTAAGCAAGTGCAAATGTACTTCAGGTATCCATCAAAGTTATTAAATGGTCCAAGAAAGATGAGTGTCCGGCAGTGTAGGCCATCAATAAATCAATAAATCACATATTTTGGCAATCCTAAAATGAATTGAGAGGACTTTTTTTTTTTTTTTGGGTGATAGTTGAGGGCTGGTTCCACAACAGTAGTTGTTCGTTAAATAAGAAACATAAGAGCGCCAGTAAATTGGATGCTTCAAAGTTCAAACTCAATAAAGAATAATCTCTGAGTATCATTTCAAGAAAATTTAGCCATTATCTCTGCTTGGAGAAAGCCAAAGGCCCAAAGCCCAGAATAACACAATTGATACAAACGATTGCACCCCAACTCCAATCTGAAGTGTGATTATCCATTACATGCAATTTATTCCAATTTCTCGAAGAAAGAACGGGTCACAAACAAATCAATAGCCACTCCCCATATACTATACCTCTAGAGGTGATCGTGATATCCCTTGCACTGAGTCCAAAACGGATTAGCTCTTTGACTCTTATAACTTATAATATCGAAAATTGAACCTCATGCCATTGAGCTAGACTTACCTAAAACAGAAAATATTACAGAACCTCAATAGGATTGATCACACAAATATAAAATATTATTGAGTAATTAAAGTGTGTCTATCTTGTCACTTTAAATATATACATATATGTATACATATGTATGTATAATATATTATCTAAAAAAGTAAGAGCCGTGGATATAATTTACTAAGCACCATAAAGCTGAACTTTTGGTTTGTCTCCTTCTAAGTTTCAATAATCATAAATTCAGCATGTAAATTTTTTCAATTTATTATCAGAAGATATTAACTTAGTATCAATTCAAGATCACTGAAGATTGTAGGCTATCATTACGCTTCTTAGCATATACTCTTGTACGTGTGTGTGATTGGAACTTGGGTTTCAACACTCCACAGGCATGGAGTCTCCTTACAATTTATGAGAAGAATGTAGCAGCAGCAAATAAGCGAACCACATGATCCAAGTCTAATAACGATAAAGGAACGAAATCATAACGAAGCCACTTGTATTGGCACGATTGCACAGATATTCCACCTAAGATACCATTTAAAACTACAGAGGAGTTAATCGGTTCAAAGTGCAAAAATTTACCATAAATCTCATGACACCAAACTAAACCTCGTATTTCAGGAAAAGAATGGTAGGTTCTGCGGTTGAAAGCAAAGAGCCAGAGAGCAAAGAGCCAAAACAAGCTTACCACAGAGCGAAAGCTTCAAATTTTCCAACATAAATCCAAGATAGCTCAACATCACAGGAATCAAATGCTAAAGGAAGTGGCAAGCAGTAGAGAGTACAAACTTGTTACCGCCATCTTCACTGACGCGACTGCCAAACTGGATGTGTCGTCCGGCATAAACACCGCGTTTTGCGCGACCCATGGCGACCTTGCTTTTGGGAATGCATTTCTCCACAGATTCCTCCACTCCAGAAGCCAAATTGTGCTCTCCCACTTTCTTGAGAACTTTCTTCATAATCTCCTTCACTCTGAACGCTATTTTTCGAATTGCATTAGCAGAAAGCCAGAAACTTCTCCCGCTCCTATCTCTCCAAAGGCGGCCATGGTTTAAGAACCAGAACGACAAACTTTGGTGTCGTTTGCCAACTTGTTTAAGGACATTTCATACTTTTTTTAAATAAATAAATTTTATATCCAAATTATGATATTTTAATATTTAGATTTAATTTTTAATTTTATTATTTTATTTAAATATACGTATCTTAAAAATATTTAAAATGCTTATTTCATATACCAACTCTGAATTTTTAAATTACAATTATGTGATCCATATAGCATGGGGGAGGAAATATGTACTTAATAAAAATAACCCCTCTAAAAATACCTTCAAATTTACATGTAACTAGGCAAAACGACACGTGTGTGACGTGTTTGTGCAAAATTTGGAGGTTATACGTTTAAAGAGAATACTTAGGGCATCAACAGTACAAATAGAAATCGTTGAATTGGTATCTAACGCGAAGGCGAAAAGAATATGGAATGAAAACTATGTGCTTTTCATATAAAGCTTTGAGAGACGAGACCAGACGAAGGAGAGGAAGAAATAAATATGTTCTAGATGAAGTGAAAGTCCATCTCTGAGTACAACTTGGTAAATAAATAGATAAAATCTCAAGTCGCTAGCCGTTGGACGGTTTCGATGCTTTTTCAAGGATCTAGATAACGTAGGTGCTAAATCCGTGGATCACAACTACTTGGTCCGACATCTGCGGGGAGCCTAAGACGGTTGTAGGCAAGCGGATGGACGCTCGTGTCGCTGGGACATGCGATCGCTGGCTTCGATCGTAAACATGGGGCCTCCTGTAGACCTTGATCACTAGGCCTCGCACTGAACCGCCCACATCAATCGAGCCAAGGTCTAATTGCACCTTAAATCATTTTTTAGACATACATGACGTCTAATGGACATACAAGCAGATAACATATATATCGTAGTAATAACTTTCTAAACAAGCCAGGATAAAGAGGATGCACGAATCTTTTAAGATAAGCCGCTTAATATGTTATCAAGGGATATTCCAATCCAACCCAAACGCAAAGTTTGCTAATTAATGCCAACGAATATCCCATGCTAATGCTACATTCGTTTGGTGCTGCCACCTACACTCCAAACATGATCCCTTCTTCTCGCTGTCATTGATGTCATCAACTAATACTAAGCATCTACCAAACTACATTGTTCTTATCAGCTTTGGAAAACCTTAAACGCTAATTTTGCTGCTTGTTTAAGTAACGCTTTGATTTATTATCTCAAATAATTAGCGGCATGTGGTATATACGTGGCATCTCAGATCCAATCCCAATCACCCTCCAACTCCCTCCAACAATGCTGATACGAACAATGACAGACAAACAATGCCCGAGTGTTTATTATGTAATTTTGTTGAACTCCCTCCAACTCTACCGAATCCTTCATTTGCTGGTCCGTCACCTGCAAAAGTTTCGCCTGCTTCTGCTCTTCCTTTCTTCGTTTGGCGCTATGGAGACGTGTAAAAGCCACCGCACGATGATGCTTTTGCCTTTGTTGTTTCTCTCTCAGTTGCTCGCCATAGGATCAGTAGATCACCACCGAGACCGAGCACCGCAAAACATCAGATTACTGCCACATACGACATCGGAGAGCTACCTCCAGATAGCCGCCGGTGCGCCCTTCAAGATAGCTCTCTTTGCCGATTTGCATTTCGGAGAGGCCGAGTCCACCGATTGGGGCCCGCTTCAGGACGTGAAATCCACCAGGGTCATGAATCAAGTGCTTCATGATGAAGCTCCAGGTGATGCACAGAAAATGGAGTTCCATATTTTACAACACTTAGAAGTTATTTGTAATTTCTAAAATTCTTCTGTCCCAAACGGTAACGTAGTTAATGGTGGGTGGTGACAGATTTTGTAGTATATCTCGGAGATGTTATTACGGCTAACAATATAATGGTTGAGAATGCAACCTTGTATTGGGATCAGGCAATCTCACCAGCAAGAAACAGAGGTATCCCATGGGCAAGTGTGTTTGGGAATCATGATGATGCTCCATTTGAGTGGCCACTAGAGTGGTTCTCTTCCCCTGGAATCCCCCCAATTCGCTGTCCTCAACCTACCACTTCATATTCAGGTGCTGAAGTCATTAACTATTTAGACATTTAACAAGGTTTCTAATTATTGTTATGCTTGTTTACTGCTTCCTATAAGATGCCTGATCAGCTAAAGGCATATTCTTCTTCTTCTTCAATTCAAATTTTCAACAGAGGAGGCATGTAGCTTCAAGGGAACTGGACGAGTGGAACTGATGAAGAATGAGATCAAGAACAATGCCTCCTTTTCTGTGAATGGTCCTAGAGAGCTTTGGCCTAGTGTATCCAACTATGCCCTCCAAGTCTCTTCATCAGATGATAAAAAGTCACCTGTGGCTCTCCTATATTTTCTTGATTCTGGGGGTGGTTCCTATCCTGAGGTCATTTCCAGTGACCAAGCAGAATGGTTCCGGAAGAAAGCTGAAGAGATAAATCCTGAATCAAGGTAGAAACAAATGCATAACTTGTTCGATTTATCTTATGTTTCTCCTACTATATCATAGGTAATGGGTAAAATATGCTGAAAAAGAATTCATTTCATTTTGAAAATTTTCACATTCCTTGTAATCATCCAGATAGACGTAGCATTGTCTTTTGTCTGATAGGGTTCCTGAGATTATTTTCTGGCACATACCAAGTGAAGCCTATAAAGAGGTGGCTCCTAAGTCCATAATAGCCAAACCTTGTGTGGGTTCTATCAACAAGGAAGAGGTTGCTGCTCAAGAAACTGAAACGGGTATCATGAGACTCCTTGGAGAAAGAACTTCTGTCAAGGTAAGACCAAAAGCCAACAAGCTATATGTAAATGTAAGCAAGATCAGAGGTAGATTATAGTTGTTTGACTTCAAATGTATCATGATATAGTTTGGTAGTAGATATACATTGAAAATGATCCTTTAAACATTCCTGTGTGCATGGTTAGAATGTTCGAGTGTAGAAAACTTTGCTGATTGAATGAATTTGTTTTGATGGACACAAGCGAACATTAAGTAGTTCATTTTACTAACTGTAGGCAATATTTGTTGGCCACAACCATGGATTGGACTGGTGCTGCCCGTACAAGAAGCTATGGCTGTGCTATGCTAGGCACAGTGGCTATGGTGGCTATGGAGATTGGCCTAGAGGAGCTAGAATTGTGGAGATCTCTGAGAAACCCTTCTCTCTTCGATCTTGGATAAGGATGGAGGATGGCGATGTTCACAGTGAAGTTGTCTTGAGCTAGAACTCCTCTGGCAGTATCTAGATAACACCAAACACACAAAAATAGAGAGTAAACATTGTTTTGAACTAAGTTCTCATTCTTTAAGCAACAATAACAACTGGGGATGCATATAACATCGATACCCATTTCTCCTTGTTCCAAGAATTCAACTTCGCCCGAAAGGGCATACGGTCGATTGCTGTCAACGGGTAAGTGTTTGGCTAAGAATTTGACTATTTCTGGTAAGAAGCTGTCAACCCCACATTTTAACTTGCGAGCATGGTAAAATCACTAGATTTCAACTTCGTTATCCTCCTAGTGGTCCGTTGTCGTGCACAGGCATCGCACACTATTCCCCACATGTCCCAGCAACGTGAGACTTTGATTATATAACACACCCACTGGACTTAGGTTATATAACACATCCACTCACCTTTACAACAAAAACACGTCGTACTATTTTTTTTTTGCTAGCCATATCTCACCATTCAACCTATAATTTATAAATAATTTGATATATTATAAACATTGACCCCAATCTTTTATGATGCGCTATTAAGGATGTTATATTACCAATGAAGCAAAACTTAGCCAATGCCCTATAAGTCGAACAAAGTCGTCTAGTGTCGGTCATGAGTCATGACATGCATCCTATGGTACCTTCTACTGTTAGCAAAGTCGTCATGAACTAATATCAGTTAATAATACGGTAATTACATGAACAAATACCATTGAAGCCTGCGACTTTGCTTGCATTGTTCTGAAAAATGGAAAAAAAGAAAAGAAAATAAATGATGAGAAATCTTAACTACAAATGGACTACCTATCCGAGTAATCATGATAATTTATTAAGCTTAAAGACTAAGGCCAACTCCAATCACCTACTGATAAATCAAAATGACGTTATAGTCAATGCATGGGCGTGCCATCTTGCTTCCATCGTCCCGCTTCTGCATCATAATTACCTGTTGTTTCTCTCCCTGTTGTTCACAGCAGGATCAGCTGATCACCACCCAACTCATCGAAACGTCAGGTTGCGGCCTGATTTGACGCCAGAGGTATCTCCAGAAGCCAGCAGCTGGTGTGCTTTTCAAGATTGCTCTTTTCGCCGACCTGCATTTTGGAGAGGCTGCGTCCACCTACTGGGGCCTACTTCAGGACGTGAACTCCACCAGAGTCATGAATCAAGTACTCCGAGATGAAGCTCCAGGTGATACCCTGGAGACTCCATTTCTCAATTCCTGAACAAGATGTGAGGGGTTTCATTGTTAAGTAAATTTATAATTTTCAAAAACCTTCTGTACTGGACGATAATGAAGTTAATTTTTGTGTTGTTGACAGACTTCGTGATATATCTTGGGGATGTCATTACGGCTAACAATATAATGACTAAAAAATGCAAGCTTATATTGGGATCAAGCAACTTCTCCAACGAGAAACAGGGGAATACCATGGGCAAGTGTGTTTGGGAACCATGATGATGCTCCATTTGAGTGGTCACTGGACTGGTTCTCTTCACCTAGAATCCCTCCACTTGTCTGCATTCCACCCACCTCTTCATATTCAGGTATTCGAGTCATTATATATTACATACACTGTCAAGACTATAATTTTTTTATGATTAGATACTGATTTCATATAAGATGCTTGATGTCGAAAGGCTTCCTGTTATTGGTAAGCCAAGGTCGAAGTTGCTAATTTAGTGGGACTAATTTGTGTCCATTACTTCGAACATGGTTAATAGTTAGCTGACCTTCTTCTTCTGGGAATAGAACCATGCGAATGTATTAAGCTTGAAATTTTCAGGAGATGAATGTAGCTTCAAGGGAACTGGACGGTTGGAACAGATGAAAAATGAAATCAAGAACAATGCATCCTTTTCTGTGATTGGTCCAAGAGATCTTTGGCCAAGTGTATCCAATTATGTTCTCCAAATCTCATCAGCAGATGATCCAAAATCACCAGTGGCCTTCCTTTATTTTCTTGATTCTGGTTGTGTTTCCTATCCTGAAGTCGTTTCCAGCGCCCAAGCAGAATGGATCAAGAAGAAAGCTGAAGACATTATTCCTGACTCAAGGTAGAAACAAAGTATGAATATGATTTCTCTAGCTTTTTCTGTCATCAAGGACATGTTAAGACGTTGAAAAGAATAAAACAACATTTTGAATCTTCTGTTTCATACCTTCCAAATGAACAAGCCATTGTCTGACAGGTTGCCTCAGATTACCTTCTGGCATATACCAAGTGAGGCATGTAAAGAAGTGGCTCCCATGTCCACAATAGCCAAACCTTCTGTGGGTTCTATAAACATTAAACAATGAAGAGGTAGCTGCACAAAAAACTGAAACAGGTATCATGAAATTCCTTGGGGAAAGAAGTTCTGTCAAGGTAAGGCCAAAGCCTTGAATGTTATGAATAAGCAAGATCAGAGTTGGATTACAGTTTTTGACTCAAAATGAATTAATTGATATGATATGATCTAGTCTGATAGCTTCGACACTGGTACTTCTTTACAAATTATGGTTCACATGCACTAGGGAGTGATTTTAAAATTTGTTCCAAGGGACCCAAGGTGGGTTCGGCTAAGTGATGTCCCTTTTTACACCTTCAGGCAATATTTGTTGGACGCGACCATGGATTGGACTGGTGCTGCCCGTACAAGAAACTATGGGTGTGCTATGCTAGGCACACTGGCTATGGAAATTAGTCTAGAGGAGCTAGAATGGAGGAAATCTCTGAGAAACCCCTCTCTCTTCAGTCTTGGATAAGGATGGAGGACGGTGATGTTCACAGCGAAGTCGTAATAATTCTGGACAAAGCGAAGTTGTCTTCTCTGGACGTGAGAAAACAGTCACAAAACTTTGCACAGTTAACTTTTTTTATGATGTTGTTATATTCATTTCTCAAGAAACAATGTTGTATTGGGATGTAGATAATACCCAATTGCTTGTACACCTCTTTTGGTTTGAAGAATTAAATTTCGCAATACTGTGGATGCACGTGGATGCACATGCCTGCATGTTCGGTTTCCTCTTCTGAGATGTCAATTTTTTTTTAAAAAAAAGTCCTTTTATTATGATATGTTTGGTTAACATATTCTTTGAAACAAACTACTTTTTCAGAACATAGCTAATAATTATCTACCATAGACTAATCATCTTTAATTACTCTGATATAATTTCAGAGAACTTAATGAACATTGCCAAGAAAACAGCCCAAACATCATCTACTCAGCAATCACCATATTTGAGAAATGTAAATTAGAAAAATATTGCAGTTGCATTAATTAGGGGATGCTTCTAGATATTCTGACCAAATCAAACTGTCCCGCTACAAAGAAACTCTGCTGTTATCTGCATAGAAGCAACATTTCCTGGCATTCTTCATAATCAACACTTTGTTAATGACTTGATGTTGGGTGGTCATTGAAAAGAAAGTCACTTTTTTTTTTTTTACCTTATTGGCAAACAAAAAAAGAAAGAGACCAGCCCTGAAAAATCAAAGTTATTTGTGGAATTCAGTGCCTCTCGTGACTTTTCTTGGACACTAAACAGCAAAAGGGCCACCTTACCCTCTCCCATGTTGATGGACCACTCTAGGAGCCAGAAATGTTCACGCTTCTAAAGAGATCAGGAAACGTGCTCACATCAATCACCGTAGAGAGAACTGGGGCCAAATTATATATATAGAAATTGAATTCCAATGTTCATTGCCTTGTTGGAAAATCAAAGTAAACATATAAATCTTCTTCATCACATTGCAGAAACGCAAATTCGAGTTCTTCAACAACAAAATTAGATCTTCGATGAACAGTTTATAAGTTAAATCATGTGGATGCTTGGGTGGTTCGAGTATTTATTGAAACGCCGACTCTATGGCAAACATTATTAATCCATCGCTGTCTTCATTGGGTCACTCTCAGTTACAATTCTAATTTTTTATCCAACTTTCACATGGGAGTTTAAACCCTTGTCTACAAACCCATAATGAAAGGATCATGCACAATGTAGTTTCACTAGTTTGTATGGAGGAACAAGAAGCATGTCCCTGAACCTACGGAACAGTCCATAAATATCTTGACATTTTTTAATATGTATGTCTTCACGATGAGATGCAAGCGTGAGTTTCCATTGAGAAGATAAGATGATTTTTTTTACCACTTGTTTTTTATGCATGAAGTAGTTTATATTAGTCCGTCAACTCGGATTTTTTTTCAGCCCTTTCAACTAACTCACGGCAAACATTCAAAATGTTTATAGGAAATTGATCCACCCAAGTTCAAAAGTAGTGTTAGGTTTGCTTTTAATCAATCAAAGAGGGGACTATCTAAAGTGCTTTTACATTGACCTCAGAGATCGGACCACCTAATCGCATATTTTAAAGACAATTTTTATAATAGAGTGTATATGACATTACCAACTCAGAATTGCCACATTCTAGCAGTAGTTAGGTTGCTGTAAATTCAAATTATTCCATTCTGTTTCCGTAATTCTGATGATGATGATGATGATGAATGGCTCCCTGCTCTTCCGGAGGGAACGGAAGGCGAAAATTAAAAAGGTCATCGTTAGTAAGTTTGACGAAATAAGACATTTGTATTGGACCGTAGCGGTCGCAAAAATTGACATATGGAAGAAGATAGGGACAAGAGGGACCCGATGAAGTTGAATTAACTTGCTTTTAATTCCCAGTCATGAAAGGGAGGCTAACTCCATTTTCCACACCATTACAGTAGTCATTGCTGTGCCTTTTCCCTACGCATTTCTTGCTTCCATATTCACTTCTATGAGGACCATGTCAATGGTACTCAAAAGTGAGAAGACAGGATTTCATGGAAAAGCCAAGATTTTGATGACATAAAGAACCCTCTTGAACAAATGGTCGGCATTGTCTAGTACAAACAGTTGGGGTGCTTGGCATTTCATAAAGTGTTTATTGGGTTTTTGTCAATTTATGCCCATTCTTCTCTCGGCTTAACCAAGCCTGCTGTTCTTCAGGTATCATGTGCAGCATAGTTCACTGATGTTCACTGGCCTTGGAAAAGGTTAGTCTAGCGGAATGGTCTGTTCACCTTTTTTGTGAGTTTATCATTATCTCCATGCTTGTTGCAATATACACTTTTCTGGGGTGCACTTTCTGTGTTTGATTCAGCGCCTCTGCTGTTCAAAATTTATTTCTGTGTACTGCTAGGCCATTAACTGACCGTACTATGAAAGTCTGGCAGTGTTTGCACTCACAGTTCATGTTGACGAATGAACAGCAGGAGGAGCATGTAGTGTAGAGTAGGGCCGAGTAGATATTATTGAAGCATTTTAATTACTCACCGAAATCATAAGATCATGTACATGTTCCCATCTATACATCCTACAGTTGGCTTTTTCTCCTCTTTCTGTAGCATGCCTGGGCAGTAGAGAATGGTGTTTGGAGTATTCGGTTCATAAGATGTCGTAATTCTTCATGGCAAAGTGGAACTGCTGGTTTGGATGTAGCAAAAAGCTCTCATCTTGTGAGGCAAAGGCAAAAGTAAGAGGTGTACAAGAGCGCTTACATACCGAATAGCATTACTTAACATTATCCATTTTGATTGATATCTTTTTCATTACTCTCAGAATTCAAAGAGATGGAGTTGTGGTCTTGGGGGGGTCAGGCAGAAACAGAATCCCACATTTACAGAACCAAACAGAGCACTAAGTGAAGCAAGAGACGAACAGAGGAAGCATGCACTCACAGTAGCTATAGCAACAGCAGCTGCTGCTGAAGCTGCAGTTGCTGCTGCTCATGCTGCTGCTGAGGTTGTCAGGCTCACAGGAGCTTCTCGCTCCTTCTCATATCTCTCTGAGGGAAACCGAAACTCGGCCGCTACTAAAATTCAAAGTGCATACCGTGGACATCTGGTGAGCTTCCTCAGAACTTGTTAATGAATTTTGTCGGTGTATATATATATATAATAGTTTCTATTTGCGTATTTCTAGGTCGGAGAGGTTTACACTTTTTAGATGTTATAAAACAACTAAAGATAGTGGTTAAAATTTCAAGTCAGACTGAAACTCCTTTTGGTTTTACTTTTGTAACCAGAATTGTTCATTCGTGTAATTACAAATCAATGAATATTGTTAGAACAGGACTGATTAGTGAGGCTTTTGCTTCCAAACTTATCTCTGCTACCCTATCAAATTCTGTTAAAGATTAATTGCTTCAAAAGAAATTTAAAAATTTTCAAGCAAATTACTTTTTGAATCTTATAATATTAAGTACTGTAATCATCTGGTTCTGTAGTTGGTCCTGATTTTGTATTAAGAAGTCAAGTTCGGGTCACTACTATTCACTGTTCTAAAATTTATACAGTCAAACTATAGTTGATTGTATGGGTGAATTTAAGTAAACTGTGGACATAAGGTATACGATAAACACGTTTACAAACTCAGTTTAACTCTTAACTGGTAATGAAATAGGCCAGGAAAGCATTCAAAGCACTGAAGGGAATTATCAGACTGCAAGCTATAGTTCGTGGTCGAGCTGTGAGACGTCAAATGGGTTTGCAATCAAACGGAAGAACGCAGGTAAGAATCCAAAAAAGCAGCAGTCGTGCTGCAGATATAATCAACAAAAATGGTAAGAGCAAGCAGCTTCCAAAGCAGAAAAAGAAGCTGGAAGACACAGAAATGAAGGTAAGAGTACAAGTATACACCATTAACATTAACATCAACATCCCAGAATAATCTTTAGGCAATGTTTGGTACATGGAAAAGAGTTTTCTACAAAGGAAATGGAAAAGGAAACATCAAATCTGCATTGATGCTGATCATTTCCCTTTACTAACTCGTTCAAGAATTTAGTTGCAGCTTGAATGCCACAGCCAAAGAACTTGGGATTGCAGCTTGCACACAAAACAAGACATGGAAGCTATATGGTTGAGAAAGCAAGAGGCTGTTATTAAAAGAGAACGCATGAAGCAGTACTCTTTCTCACACAGGGTAACATCATTTGATTCACTTTCTATCTCAGTAAGACTCTTGCTGATAATTTAGTCAAATCCTATATGCATCTAAGAATTACCATGCAATCTTCTTCAGGAGAGAAAATTTTGCCACATGGGAGTCGAATCATCAGTTCCCTATAAGGAATTTAGAGGAGAGAGCTGCCGTACTCTAGGACAATGGCTGGACAGAGAAAAATGTAATAGAGATACATTTTATAAAGCAACAATTCCTTCAAACTTGATAGCTAGGGAATGGTATGATACAACAGAAGCTGCAGAGCAGAATGTGAAAATAGAAGAACAAGACGAATTGGGTTCAGTCACTTCACAGCTTTCATTTCCAAGGAAGTCATTTTCTTGTGTGAGGAAAAGTTCAGTTGTGGATGACAGTTCGATGCCAAATTCTCCATTTTTTCCAACATTGATGGGTGTGAGCGGAAAGGCGAGGTCTATGAGCACTCCGAAACAAAGAACAGGATTTATGGATATATATTCGGGTCGGGCAGAACTTGTTTAAGTTTTATGTTTTCTTGTCATGAGGCAACTACAAGCACCAACGAAGAAGATCAAGTTTCTCAGCAGAAATATCAATGGGTCAACCGCCGCCACTAGTTCGTTCGATCGGTAGGGAGATATTTTCTCTCTCTCTTTTTTATTTGTTTTTGCCTGAGGAGAGAAATGGACTCAAATATTACTGCGTAAAAAAAAAAAGGACTGTGGCCTTCATATTTCATGTGAAATTAACTTATAAATAATATAATTTTTATGAAATTTAAGTACATATAGAAATATAAATGCATAGATTATGCATAGATGATTTTCATGAAAGTAAATATGAAAATGAAATTTAACAGGGAAAAGGAACAACATCAACTATAAATCGTTAGAATTGTGATTTATATTTATATTTTATATGATTGTAAAAAAAAATTAAGAAAGCCTCTCCTTTTTAAATAAAAAATAGGGGGGAAATAGGGGGGGAAAGTTCATCATAATAATACATACCCTCATAGGCAGAATTTTAAAATATTTCTTGTCACGTGTAAAAGTTTTAGCTACTTTTCTTAATAATATATTAAACGTGCATGCGATTTTTAAAAGTTGTAAAAAATATGTTCTAACTATCAATTTAAGAAAATATAATTATTTTTAGGGAGCATTTTTTTTTTTTAAATGCCCCGAGGCGAACAAGCTAATCTTGATCAGGTTATGTTGACCAGCGTTGAAGAAAATAAAAAAAAGTGAAGAGACCAATTGCATCACATGTCGATGGTAAAAAAAAGAAGAAGAAAATTACATCACAATTCACAGGACATCTGTCTGTAGGTAGGTGGGTCTGATTCAGCCCTCAACCCAGGTCCATCAGTCTCAGATATGTGTCCAAG
>QFDD01005899.1:0-16141 GCA_006871305.1 Vachellia collinsii | reverse complement strand
ATCCAATATCATTATCTATGTTTTATCAACTTATGATTTGGATAGTTTGATTAATCAAGGTTTGAAAAGAAAATTTTTGAAACACCCAATTCACCCCCCCTCTTGGGTGTCGGCCATTCTAACATGTAGAAGGTTGGAAAATGAAAATTAATTATTTCAACTTTATCTATCAATGTTTGGTTCTTTTAAATAAATATAAATTTCATAAGCATTTTCAAAATATATTATTTTCTCTAATCCTTGCATCTTCTTTTCCCTATATTATTTAGTTGAAAGATCCTATTGTAATCTCCCCTATGTATTCGGTGACATTTTTATTTTGATATAAACAATATTACTGCGAGGCAAAAAGAAAAAAAAAATTTCTGAATTGTTAAAACCCAAAAAAATACTCCCATAGAAGTATTTTAAAAAAAGACAAAATATATATTTTTAACTATTCTATCAAGCCCTCTAGATCTTTCGTGATATGTATGTTTTTTAATTGTTGCTTCATTCCAATTTTAGCACAAAAAAAAGCTATCTATCTTAGAATAACCACAACACGACAAACACAAGCATATGGGGATATGTTACAGCTTGTGTTTACCCCACTATAAATTACAGCAACGTGGGTTGTGCACTTTGTGTGGACTTCATGGAAGTTTTCAAGTTAAAGCCAATAAACTAATTATATATAGAAGAAACAATAGGGAAATAATATATGTAGAACTGGAAACAAGAAACTGTCATATAAATGTCAAACAAAATAGGTGTTTTCTATTTCACGTAGTAAAATTTGTAACTGCAATGAGTTTAGTAATTTAAATTTTATAAAGTGGGAGAGGTAAAAAAATGGTTTTAAAGATGGATTTAACAACAATTTAGATTAGCTCAATAACTTAAAAAAACAAAGATCTATAAGTTTACAAAATGAAAACATAATATATTATAACAGCCTTAATATATTATCGAAACAAACATAACACAAGTAAATATAATAAAGCTTACATTAACGAAAACACAAATTGCCTAAAATTGACTCTCGAAAAATTGACACATGAACCCAGGAATGCTAAACACAACAACACATAATCCTAATTATCTATAGACATCTTGCACTTCATCTTCTGGCGACAGATGAAAGTTGCACCACAATCATCAGTTTTAGATTCACCGTGGGGAATACCGGCCAAAGAGTCACCTTGAAAACCAACGTTGACATTCTTAGCAAGACATTCCTTGTTATGATCACCAACAACAACATGCAGCTCCTTGATCGAACACGGTTTTGTCGCCTTCCGGTTCGATACAAGATGATTGCTCCAAATTTATGCAGTATAGTGGGCAACCAATTGTTCTTCTCGAGGAGCGGTTTATTGGCTATCCTAGTCTAAATTGGTTATTAAAAACATTGTTGAGATTGAATTTGCAAAGTAAGGGGGATTTAGTCTAAAGCTACAGAATGAAATGCTAAACTTGCTGTAAAATATTTTTTTGTGTTTTCTTCAGTGATTGAAAGTAAAATTTGGATTTAAAGGGAGTATAATGAGTAGACTCTCAGTGATGGAAACTTAACTATCCTTGCCTTGGCTTAGTTATGGGAGGTCAAACCTTCTGAGTTCAATTAATAAACCCTAAGCTATCACTTAGGTTCAATGGTTCAATTAATGCAAATTTGCTTGAATCCAAGTCAAACAACATTTCTTAAAGCATTATTTAGTGCAACTCAGAATGTAGAGAGAGTAATTGATGCTCATGCCCTTGAAGGATTGCAATCACAATCACAGAGACCTAATGAAAAACTAATTACCAATGATCATTGATAATCTAGTGAACACAAGGAATCAAATCTGAAATTCATTAACTCTAGTACATATGAACAACAACCAATCCAACTACATAGCCAAATCATAAATTCACAGATCTGCAAACTGAAGTTCATAGCAGTAGAAATCTCTAGATCCAAAGATCTCTACAACATTCAAATACAAGTTATGGCTAGGAATACTCCCCAATGAATCTCTGGCTCAAGTCTTGCTCTCCATCACCAAGAGGCTAAGAATCTAGCCTCTCATGATTCCAGAGATGCAGCAAACATCATTCCTATGCTCAGCCATCAGGAGAGGAAGAAGAAGATGGAAAATAGTGCAGCAGAGAGTGGTTGGGAGCAAGGAGAAGTGTGGAAGATGGAAAATGGAGGTGAAAATATGTAAAAAAATGGAAGGGGATCTACAGAATGAAAAGAGAGTACAGAGAACTCCTTTGGCTTCTGGATTTGCTCCCTCTAAAGTGCAGAATGACGTCCCAGTTCGTGATTGTTCCAATTTAGTTAGGTCCAGCTGCTGACCTCATCTCAAAATGCACAACAGCATTTCCCTGTTTCACATCGTGACTTATAGTAAAATAAGTCGCGACTAAATAGATATATGTTGCAACCCAGTTGGAATTATGTCGCGACCTAGTTGGCTAAAAGAGCTCCAGAAGTCATGAAAATGTCGCGACTCATGGTATTGTGTCGCGACGTATATGCTCCAGTGGCACTCCAATCAGTCCTGAATGCATCCCCTTCAGTTTCATCTCCAAACATTCGATTGTCTCTCCTAGACATCTACAAAAGAAACGAAGGGAACATTGTTAAAGTATAAAACAATGGGCTCAAAAGCAAGTACAACTGGGGGCCACAATTTACTCAATTTCCCTTCTGTATTAATGAATATGCAATGTAAGACCACGAAAGGGGAAAAGGTTCAATTTAACATAAAATGGGTTGATTAAGCCATAAAATGTCCCGAAATAAAGCAGGAAAACCATGTTAATATTAGCGTTTATCACTCCTCCTTGCCACAAGACACATTTTTATAAACAATTGCACTTTTCGAACGTTCCCTTTCATGAGCATCAAACACAACATTAGAGGAAGAAGAAATTGAACTTTTGCCATCACTCCCATCAAAATAGTAGAATGTGTGCCTTTTGAGTCTAGAAGGCTCATGTCAATTTCCTACAACAAACTCTCACTAATAATGAACTTGTATAACTTTATATAACATGAATGTAAACATGACAAAGATATGTAGAAAGCACCTGCTTATCTGTAGGCTCCGTTAAACCTTGCCCTTCGATAGCCACATATTCTTGCCAATAATTTTTTGTAGGTGTCAATTATAGTTGTATCACCTATCATACAAACCACAATACATGTGCTTGACCTACTCCTAACATACCCTTCAGGAATTCTCAACTTAAACATATACCTCTTCCACAAAATTTGGTCTAACATATGCTTAGGCATGCCCTCCTCTGGCTCAACCTTATTCAAAAGAAACACAACAATATATAGTGAACATCAATAAAAGTTAATCCAACATAACAAAATGTATCCACATACCCCTTGAGTAACTTGCTTAGTGACCATGCACTCCTTTAACTCAGCCGCTAAACATCCAATCAGTTTTAAAAACTCATGATAAAAAATAACAATATCAACTAACCCTGATTCGTCAACAACCTCATAATGAACCATGAATTTAACCAAACATAACCACCCAATATCAACGCATGATAATCACCAATCATTTAATAGTTGATAGCATAAGAGTATAATACATCAGTTACCTTGCTACAACAGCCTTTACAATAGCTCCTCACTTTTTGTAGAAAAATGCATCCCATCTGGCATCACCTTCTTTCCGCAATGCTTACATTAATGAAAACACAAATTGTCTAAAATTGAGTCCCGACACAACAACACATGAACCCAGGAATGCTAAACACAACAACACATATTCCTAATTATCTAAACACATCTTGCGCTTCGTCTTCCGGCGACGGATGAAAGTTGCACCACAATCATCAGTTTCAGATTCATCATGGGGAATACCAGCTGAAGAGTCACCTTGGAAACCAACGACGACATTCTTAGCAAGACATTCCTTATTATGATCACCAACAACAATAGGCAGATCTTGCTTGCCACAAGATACATTTTCATAAACAATTGCACTATTCGAACGTTCCTTTTTATGACCATCTGACACAACTTCAGAGGAAGAAGAAATTGTACTTTTGCCAGCACTCCCATCAACAATAGTAGAATGTGTGCCTTCTGAGTCTAGAAGGCTTATGTCAATTTCCTACAACAAACTCTCACTAATAATGAACTTGTATAACTTTATATAACATGAATGTAAACATGATGAAGATATGTAGGAAGCACCTGGTCATCTGTTGGCTCAGTTATGCCTTGCTCTTTGATAGCCACATATTCAAGCAAAGAATTTTTGTAGGTGTCAATCACAGTTGTATCACCTGTCATATGGACCACAATACACGTGCTTGACCTGCCCCTAACATACCCTTCAGGAATTCGCAACTTAAACAGATACCTCTTCCACAAAATGTGCTCTAACATATGCTTAGGCATTGCCCTCCTCCAGCTCAACCTTATTCAAAATAAACACGCAACAATATATAGTAAACATCAGTAAAAGTTAATCCAACATAACAAAATGTATCCACATACCCCTTGAGTAACTTGCTTAGTGACCCTACGCTCCTTTAACTCAGCTGCTGAACATCCAATCAGTTTTGAAAACTCACGATCAAAAATGACAATATCAACTGACCCTGATTCGTCCACAACTTCACAATGAACCATGAATCTAACCAAATATAAACACCCAATATCAACACATGATAATCACGAACCAGTTAATAGTTGATAGCATAAGAGTATAACTCATCAATTACCTTGCTACAACAGCCTTTACAATAGCTCCACACTTTTCGCAGAAAAATGCATCCCCATCTAGCACAACCTTCTTTCCACAATGCTTACAAGAGACATACATCCATGGTCGATCAGTACGTATATCGACAATATCAGCTAGACAAACAGGCATGGCATCCTATAACACAATATCACAACACATTGACATGGATAGTCAATAGACATATAAGTAAAGAGAAAGACATAGAGTTCAAAACATAAGTAGGAACACACCATAGGTCCAGAACGAAGGTCTGCTATCCTCCTCCGATCATCCACCATCAAGAACTCCTCAGCAAGAGACAAAGTTGGTTGAGAGGAAATATGCGAGGGCAATTGGTCCATTGCAATCCCAGCAGCTTTCAACCTAAATGATAACCATGGCATCACATTTGCAATAACAATCATAAAACGCATGTAACTCCACAAATCAAATAAGTAGCCATACCTCATGAGAAAATGTTCCACCTCTGAGAGCACAGGATTGACCAATAACCTGGAAGCATACATGGAGTTGGAAACCTTTCTCTTCGCTGTCAAGGCAAAATGGCCCCCATTATACACATGCTTAAATTTACATATCATTAGAATTTTTAACAAAGATCGATAAGTCACTGAAGGGAAAGAAATATCATAGTTTACGCACACTTAAACTCTCTCACTCTGCATAGCTGTATGATCAAAACAGTTGGTCCATTGTTTTGTCCTGGTGTGAGTCTCAAAATTTTATTAGCAAAGTCACCCCACAATGTGCACTCAATTTTAACAACTCTAAAACATGCGAACACAGGTGAATGACACATAAACATGACATCAAAAATGAAATAAGTTAACATACTATACACAACAATGTTTAACAGGAAAGAATGCATTTAGAAGTTTACTCGAAATCACATAGCTCTACATCAACCCTATGCTGAGGACGCCCACTCACAATGCACTCATCACGATCCCCGACCGCAGTCAATAATCCTATGACATCTGCAAATGACTTACAAGTGTGGGTCAGTAAAACTCAAATGCAAGCATACAACACCATGGCACCTAGTTGAAATAGTGAACTTACCAACTAAGCAATGGTCATCAAAGTTCGTACTTAAAATCTGAGAGAAAGAAATGAATAAAAATCCAAATCGATGAATTCATCCATCATCAGGAAAAGGGCAAACCAAGGTAGAGAACATAAAGTTTACCCTGTAAGGGTGACTTGTTGTCCTATAAGAGCCTATGACAGGTGACACATGAAAGTAGGAAATAACATATGTCACTCCCTCTCTGAAATGATTCTTGTGGCGCTGAACAAATGCACCCTTAACAGTTGCATGTATACTATCACCCTAAAAAAACCAAAGTAGTAATTAGCACTCCCATTAGAAGAAGCAAGTGGAGGAAGTAAGTAACCATTACTTACAGCATCATCCAACAATAGCATATTAATTGATGAAATCTCTTCCTATGAATATCGACCGGGCATGGTCCACATTCGAACATCGCGAACCTTTATCCTCCAATTCTGCCTGCTAGGGTTGATAGCACGAACAGGGTCAAATGCAATTCCCATGACTTAATCACACACTCCCACCGAAAGCAAAATAACCAATGCGGATAGCATGTTCACCTTGTATCCTGCAAACCACCTATTTATACACATCATGAATAGTCTATTCCCCACTAATGGCACCATTCAGGGCTCCCACTACATCCACTACGATTGTAACTTCCCACAACATGTGATGCAAAACGTAACTCCCCACAAATGGCATCATTTAGGGCCCACTACATCTATTATGCATACTCCCCACTTCATGTGATGCAAAATTGTAACTCCTTGCAAATGGAACCATTCAAGGACACCCACTACCTCCATTGCACATATAACTCCCCACTACAAGTGATGCAAGTTGTAACCCCCACAACATATCTTGAAGAAGGAAACTCCCCACTACACATGATTGAGAATATGACTCCCACTACTCATCATGAATAATGTAACTCCCTACAACTTCCTCCATGATTTACATAACTTCCAACTACTTCCACTACGTACAAATACATTCTTCTTTTCCATATACAAATAGAAGTTATAGTAATAATTTATTATATAGTTCGTTGGAAATATTTTAAAATGGCATATAACAACAGAAAAAAAATTGAACTTAACCACCACTATATCCTATTTTTACGGAATTTAAATTATTTATTTTAAACACAACCTACAAAATGTTGATAAAAAAACTTCACACAAAACACAAAGCTCCAACTGCTAATGAGTACATGCAATTTAAATAGATGCAATAGTTGAGAAAGTGGTGGACGCATTTATAGGAAAAGATAACATAGTGGGGAAATATATGAATTTTTAAAATATAATTTAAAATTTAAAATTTTTTAAAGCAAAGTGAGAGGAATGGTAACATGCAACATTTGGTGGAATGCACTTGAAGCGCCACGTGGCAAGTAAAGGACCTATTTTGGTCTCTGCTTTAAGATATTTATAGATGTCGATTTTCCTTCTCAATTTGACTCTCTAACCCATAAAATAATTTCTCAAAAATTCTTGGGCAAAAATTCATGCCTTTCCTATTTTTCCTGAACTTTCCCAAAAAATATAAATAAATTTCTAAAAATAGCTTTTGAACTAATAATTTATTTATAGGGCATAATAAATTGCAAATAACTTCTCAAGTCCTCAATGCTTCCTAAAGATCTGTGGTTAAATTTTTGGAATGTTACAATTTTTGGAATTGTTCTTGTTGCATTGGAAAGTAAACTCAAGGAGCTTTCTTTTCTTTTCTTTTTTTATACAAAAGGAAAAGCCACAACTAAACTTCTATAGTTACATGTCACCCCATCCTATCATTACAACTCAAGGAGCTTTCTACAGATAGGTCAATTGCGAATTTGGAGTCGAATTGAGAATTATGTCTAACAGTTCACCTTTGTGCCAAATCTATCAACTTGGAATAAACTTTTAAAAATCAACTCAAATCATTTTGATCCAACTCGAATCAAACTCATTTTTCTGAAAATTGCCCAAGTTAGTTTACTCTTGCTTAGGTCATAACGAATGTGGGGTCCAAAATTTGAGATTAAGAGTCGCCACCAAAATTTTAAAAGAAGGTAATTTTGGAAATCTATTTTTTTTTGCAATAATATGGTCTGTAAAAGCAAGATAAGATTCGGGGAGTTGATTGTATATGGAGAAAGTGTTAGGCATCCCACAACATCCGTTTCATGAGAACGGTTACCTGAAGTTTATTATTTAATATAAAATAGCCTAGAAAAAATATTCTAATTATCCAACAAAAATAAGAGAAAGTAATATTTGCTTACTAAGAGAAAGATATAATATAAAATGAAAAATAAAAGAGAAAGAGAAAAATAAAATATAAAGCAAAAAAAAATGTTAAGAGAACTATAAAATAAAATAAAAAATTATATTCAATAACAGAAATATATAATAAAGACAAAAATTAAAGGAGAAAAAAAGGTTTACAAAGTTGAACTTAACCTAGGATTCTAGGGCCTACATAACTTTAAGAGGAATTAAAATCTCATAGTTCACGGCAGAAATATATCTCATGTGGTTAGCATTTTTTAAGAAGAGATTTTATTTAATTCACTTAAAAAAAGTATTTTTCTATTGATTGGTAGTTTTTTATTTAAAAAATATCTTATTATTTATTCTTAAAGAAAAAGGGAATTTCTTCAAAAAACTTTGGGTTATATTTCTTGAGGAGATTCCCATAACCTCACACAGAAATATAATCAGTTTTATTTGAGGAGGCTTTAAAAACCACACACGGTGCAAAATTACTTCAAAATGTTTTTTTTATTTCTTAAAAGGGTGTTCCTTTTTTTTAACATTATTATTTATGCATTTTCAGACAAATGTGATTCATTCACCTCCTTTGAAAAACTCATGTAGATTTATAAATTACAATAGAGTTGCCTACTTGCATGATATTTAAAGAAGCAAATGTAGGTAGGTCATGCCTCATACATATGATTAAAAAGAGGATGAAAGAATAGTGTATCTATTGTCTCATTCTCTAACTTTCTTCTCCAAAAAGAGCAACCCCTTACTTCAACCCTTACTCTCCTTTTTATATGAAACAAGTAGGGTTTCCACACATTTTTATTTTCGTTTTTCATATTTTTTTAATTTTTTTAGATATAAAAATTACTTAATGTGAAACCAATCAACATAAATGAGAAATTTTTTTTACTATTTTTGTTTTTTTTTTTCACTTTTCTTATTTCAAATCCTTAATAAAATAATCATAAATAGGAAGATTTTTTTTTGTTTTTATTTTTTTAAAAGTTTTTCGTTTATGAGGTTACTTAATCTGAAACCCAATCAAAGTTAATGAGGATTTTTTTTTTCAAAATTATTTTCATTATTTTTATTTTTCTTATTGAGCAAGAAAGCATTGAACCTCCTAATATAAACCTGATCATCATCATTGAAAAATTTATTATTTTATCTTATTGTTTTTTTAATCCCTAACCTGCAAGAAAGAATCAGGAAGGAAATTTTTTTATTAACTTTATTTTTATTATTTTTTTTAGGCCTAGACAAAATACGGTGTTTACAACCAAGTTTTCATAATTGCTCAGTCACTTCATTGTTGTCTAACTCATATCTTAGATTTGCCCAAGTTATGCTATGCTTTCTCAAGTGATTGTGCATATCTATGAAAATTGCTTTGATGACTTGTGTCTGCTCTAAGCATGATCAAGGTTTTTACAAATTTGCTCGAGTCACTTTTTCTTTGCTCAAGTCATAACTCATTTCTTCTTAAGAATTGCCAGAGTCACTTTCATATTGCTTGAGTCACACCTAAACTTTTGAAAAGTGCCCAAGTTGTCTCAAAATTCCTTAAATTTGCTTGGGTCATTTCATAATCACTCAAGTAAACTGCATAAAATTAGAAGCTTCTATAAATGATTTTACGAGTGTTGCACAAGTCATTCCTATTTGCTCGAGTCAGCTTAGGTTTTCAACTATACTCCTTATGATATCAATGTATCGATTCTTTCAAATATTTCCTAAATTGTCATAACTTTGTCTAAAGCATATTCAATGAACTTAATACATATTAGAACATATCTAATCTCAATTTACGGGTGATTATCTAAGAATCAACTCTCAACTGCTAGTATATCCAATTGATATCACTTTATGTCAGAATCTCCAACGGTCATATTTTCTAACATCTAATGGCAAAATAAAAGCTCTAACGATAACAAGACAATCAATGGTAAAACGCTCAACATGAAATATATATAGAAGAAGCATTCAAAAAGAGTGTACATGTGTGTGCGTGTGAGAGAGAGAGAGAGAGAGAGAGAGAGAGAACGAGGGAGGGAGGGAGGGGAGAGCCAGTACATATAATGTCAAAATGTTAAAGCTCTGATTCTTACATATATACATTCAAAGCTTTGAAATTATACTCTCATATGGTATTTTAGTGTTCAACATAATCTACTTCATAGGTAGAGAAGTGTGCTCATTGTAATCATCTACATTTATAAGAGTTAGTCAATAATGGGAAATCTTAGGTGGTATAGAAATTGTAACCTTAAAAGTGGCAAGGGAGAGTTGTTAAGGTTCTCAAGTACCTGACTAAACTTGAAGGGTTGTATGTGGCTTCCCAAGGGCCTGGATCAAAATTGTGGAATTGTAATGGTTCTCAAGTGCCAGATTAAGTTTGAAGGTTATAATACTGAGATTAAATTTGAAGGTTATAATGAATTGAAAATCTTAGAGGTGCCTGGGGATTGAACATAAGTAAGAGGAGGACACAATAAGTATAAATCAATGCGTGTTCAACATATTCTCCTCTACCACGACTTCTAATGATATCATTATTACTCTATTTATATTTGCTTAGTTTTTAATAGATTCTTAAGTTTGTAAAATTTTATAACACCAAATTCACCCCATTGAAACATAAGTTACATAGTAATGAAACTCTTTTGAAAGAAGCGATGATAGAGGAGATTATAGGAGGATAATGAAGTTATTTTACTCATATTTTGATATTTCCAATTGGGTTAATAACTAAATTAGATATTTATTATATTTACCAACTAAATTTGAAATTTTCCTATCTCACCAAGCTTTATATGATTTTCTCATAATTATATATTTACAATTTAAACAAAAACTATCTATTTTATATCGTTAGAAAATAGAAATCCCAAACGACTTCTAGTAAGATGGAAGTAAGATAGTTGTTTGTAGTAACGTCATCAAAATTTGAATTTCATTCAGAGTTTAAACCATTTGCTTGTAGTACTATCATTAATTATTCTAAAATTCTTTGTTTTGATGCTTTTTTCGTCAATGTTATACCATTTCTTCTTAATTATTTATTTACCCAAAAAAACAAAGATAAAGGAGAAGGCCAACAAGCCTAAAAGCTAGTGAAGAATGATGAGGAAAAAAATAGGAGGGATCATTGGTTAAAAGGATTCCCAGGTGAGCCAAATCACACCATACTTACAACTTCTATTTGGCTAATAGTTAAAGGGCAAGGATATGTTTGTGACTAGATGGAGGGAAGATCCACCCAAAGTGGCTCTTTACTCTTTTATGGGAATTATGTATTGTGCTTATATCGATTAAGCAATGGTTCACAATTAAATTTTGTCTTAGGTTTGTTGGATGGCAAGCAAATTCTATGACAAAAGTCCTCATTAAGGGAATGGTTTTCCCCTACTTTATTCATGGTTCTTTTCTACAATAAGATTTCTTTTTGTTTGTTTTTTATATGCTATCAGTAAACAATTAACTTCAAAATGAAGGCTGTCTAAACGAGAATATATGCATTTTGAATCTATTGGTTAGGGTAGATATTTTAGTAACTTGGGTCTTTATGTTGATAAAAGATTGTTGATATGTTATATGAGGTTGATTTATCAATACCATGAATTTTACTTCTTTGCAAACTTCAACCTCTGACCTTGAAGCAAGTGTAATGTGCACCAGTCAAAATAGTTGGAGTTATTCTAGCAACAAGAATTTTTCTTGATAAACTATAAAATAATGAAATTTTGTATCTTTTTGGCCAGTAAAGACCAGTTTAGAGTTTTCTTAAACAAGGTGAAAATTTTTAGAGTTTTCTGAGAGACTCCTTTGTATAAGTGAATAATGCATGAACTCTGAAATAAGAAAGAGTAATGCTTTTACGTGACATATAAATATGTCTGATGGACACATGTATAAAATCATATATGATGCATTATAATACCAACGGATACTTTGAATTTTTTGGTGTCTCAATGTTTGTGTTGTCTCATGTCCATGTTATCTTTCACGGAATGGCGTGTCAGCTACCCCTTCCCTGATGTGCTTTTAGCTGCCCCAGATCGTGACTGTTGGTTTTTATCTAATGGCAATAAATACTTCATTAATTAAAATGACATTGTTTTGAGTATCAAATCCCGACTGTTTAATTTTACAATTAATCATAGCCGTTCAAGTCTTTTTTATCTCTTAGAAGTCTCTTCCCCCCATGAAAGAAAAACCTAATTCCTCCTTTCCTTTGTTCAATGGACGACGGCCACCATCTCTTTCTGGGTATTGAGATCTGGAAACTCTGGTCGTAATACCAATAGAGAAATCCCATGAGGCAGCAAGTGTTGTAATTGTTGTGAGCTTTTCAGGAGCAGGGGCATCCAAATCTCTATAAAATAGTTTCTGCCCAACACTTGGTCTGGGAGGTGTTAGAAAATCATTCGTATTTAATTTTGGTTCCGTCTATAGTTGATTTAGCTTATTTTCTTTCCTTGAAATAATGCTTTCTTCACATTTTTGTAGCAATTTGTAAGTGGAATAAAATAATATGACCACTTCCATAAAAATTTGGACAGTCAATGAAAATACAATGTCATTTTATGTAAACTATCAATGTTTTTGTTCTATATTCATAAACTCGCTAGTTGCTACCATATAATCTATATTATTGTAAAAATACAATGCCAAAAGAATTCTTTCTGAGTATCTTATATGCTACTAAATATTTATTGTTGAATTGCTAGAATCATTGCAACATCAAAATTGTTGGCTAAACCAAAAAGACTTGCTAAAGAATAATCAACAAAAAGTTTTGATAGAGGTATATTATTCTGCTAAAATGAGTTGACCAGAATGGGTTGCTAAATCAAAATGAACTCAAAGGTGGAGGAGCAGACAACATGAGCCAAAATCTCTTTTTTACACAAGGCTAATGGTGCTAGATTGATGGGGAACCTATTACAAAGATATCTAACATTGTCAAAGTATAGTTACTGGTAAAAGTTGAAATGTACGAATGACATTGTGATATATATGAAATGTTTGAATAAAAGTACTTATCATTGTGTATGGAAAATGCTATTAAGTGTATATATTCTAATGTTCCTAATGTACCAAATGATCTAAGAGATTTGATTTTTGGTTTTTGTTTTTGACTTTGTTTGGTTGAGTTGGATGCATCTTGTGCCACTTTAGCATCCTGTGAAAAGAAAATAATTATAATATGACCAAACATAAAGGACAATAAGAATTAACTAAAATCATGTCCTTACCTAAAACTTTTGTGAAGAATTGATATTTTGTCTTCTCTTACTTTGCTTCTCAATGACTGAGTTGGATTTCCCTTGTAGCAATTTAAGATCCTAGAAAGAAAAAAACATTAATATTGACTAAACTCAAGATGAAAATGACTCAATAAAGATTTTATATTTACCTTGTGTGTATATTTAGATTGAACTTTTCTTTTTTTCTTAGGTTGATTATCAACCCAACTCGTATATCACCTTTTATGTTTCTTTCCCTCTTTCTTTTTCAAAACAGTAGTTATAGCACACTTAGTACATATTTTGGACAGTGTTTCATCTTCAAAAGTTTCATGCATGACAAGAATGTCACTAACTTTTTTGTTGAGTTAAATGATTGCTTGTTGCACAATATCAAAAGTCTCTTGACATTTTGAAGCCTCAGACACCAATTTTATAAACATAGGACATAATTTCCTGTAACACATTGAACTTTCTAACTTAGGATCAAATTTAATCTCATTACCCAGGATGTCTTGTACAACTTCACATCTTGCCTCCCTTGGCCACCTTTCCATGATATATTGTTTTGGAAGTTAATCTACTTCTAAGCGTGTGTATATCCTCAATGCATGATAACATATTATTCCATATTGCTCAAGCTTTATGCAACTACAATTAGTGGAAACATTAGTAGTATCATAAGTAACTCTCCACTCTCCTGGTCTAGTAATCATTCTAACCACATATTTATTTACATCACCTATCTCATCTCTTTCTTTTATATGACATGCACAACTATAATCCCATTCAAGTTGGAAGACATCAAATAGAGGGGGAGTGTAGATTTGGGAAGCTTGTTGAAGCATCGGTGCACTTCGGACAATCAATCTAGGCAACTTCTCACATGTGGCAAAAAGTTATGTTGCAACTCAGCAGATTTCTTATCATTAACTACCAATTCAAAGAGCTTGAAGAATCTACTAATGTCAAGTTTAGGAGTCATGCAATCCTTCAAAGATGAATTTACACTTTCACTTAACTGAGTGCTTCTCATGCCAATTGTAAAAGAATGTTTCATATAGCAAGCTACCCATTTTTCTTTTATATTGTATGTGGTGGACAATCAAGAGTTTTCTTCCAAATTGTAAGTTGATAATAGCTTCCTGTTAGGATAGGATTTGACCAAGAGGGGGTGAATTGGTCTAATAAAATTTTCACAAACTTTGAACGTAAAACAGAGAGTGAACAATAGTGAACATAGAGATTTATCCTGGTTCAGTCCTCTTGACCTACGTCCAATCCTCAGAATCCTCTGAGCTTTTTAAATCCACCAATCAACAAAAGTTACAACAAACACAAAAGGAAGACTCTCCCCCTTCCTAACTCAATTTAACCCACTGACACTTTTGCTCGTGTCTTTTCCCACTCAAGATTCTTCAATCTTGAGATACTCTCATAGAATCAATAAATGTATAAGTATATTCTCCTTTCTGAGAATTAAATGGTGAACACTAAAGCACTTATGACTGAGAGAATGAAAACAGAGGAAGTAGATGAAGAGTAATAAATTTGATTTGTAGTCGTTGCGTTCTCTATCTTTTGAAACTTGAATGCTTCTTTTTTTATAGTTGGGAAGCATTAATTATCCATTAGAAACATTTAAGTTTCCGTTACACTCATTCTCGTCATTCACCTTCTCGCAATAAATGCTTCTGACATGAGGTATGGTTGTCTCTGCGTTTTTGTCCGTTGAATCTTTCTCCGGTGAAGTAATCAGATATTCCATACTCTGTTAATCATTAAAATAAATGGGCATTTATGAGGGCAGATGAGATTCAAATAAATGTAGCATGAAGAAGGAAAGATTTGAGAATAACGAAAAGCTTCTGACACGCTGAATCACTGTCAGTAAAAGCAAACTCGAGTTGTAGATAACAAAACTTGAGTGTTTGAAGAAATATCAAAGAAGAAATCAGGACACTCTTAATGAAACTCAAGTTCTGTAACTAATGCTTGATAGTTTTCTCATAACTCGAGTCATTATGAAGAAATTCGATTGATTTGAAGTTCATTTGACACAATACTTTCAGCGTTCATCGAGTTCTAATAAGAATTTTGACAAAACTTGAGTTACAGATCTTAAAACTCGGGTTTACTGAGGTTACAGTAAGTTAAAATATTTTAAGTTCTTCGATACTCGAGTTTCATACTCTAAAACTTCAAGTTATGAGTATTTCAAATCATAACTTTAATTGTAACTCGAGTTTCATTGGAAGTTGAGTTTAAAATAAGTTTGCACCTCGAAACTCGAGTTCTATCTCTTAAAACTCGAGTTGTATCAAAACTTTTATTGAAACTTCAAGTTTTGAAAGAAGTTTTGTAGTTCAAGAATTTTTCAGCCCTTGAAACTCGAGTTCTGTCTGCTAAAACTTGAGTTGTCTCAAAACTTTTGTTGAAACTTCAGGTTGTGAAAGAAGTTTTGAGACTCACTCTTCGAAACTCGAGTTTTGCTTCCCATAACTCGAGTTCCATCAAAACTTTTGTTAAAACTTCAAGTTTTGAAAAGAGGTTTCGTGGTTCAAAGAGTTTTCAAAGCTTGATACTCAAGTTCTGCTAAGCATAACTCAAGTTTCATCAACACTTCCATTAAAACTTGAGTTCTCTTGAAAGTTTTGGTTTTCAAAAACAGTTTTACCACGTGAAACTCGAGTTCTGTCACACATAACTCGAGTTGTGACAAAACTTTTGTTAAAACTTGAGTTCTACTAAGAGTTTTGGATTTTTGAAACTTGTTTCAAAACCCGATACTCAAGTTTTGACTCCCATAACTCAAGTTTTGAC
>QFDD01005898.1:0-16467 GCA_006871305.1 Vachellia collinsii | reverse complement strand
GCTTGGCTTGGCTGTGTCAATGAATGTAAGAGACTATGATGTAATAAGAGTGGGACGTGAAATAATCCTTCATATTCATGTTACCACGCATTTTGAGTTTTTAGTCGCGTTAATGATGTGATTCTTCCTTATAGATCAAATTTTTAGTTTTAACCGATGTAGTTTTAAATCGTTTCAAAACTTGTTTACACAAAACACAATCAAAATATGTCTAGTCTCTCTAATATTTTTAGCCTCTATTAATTGAGACCAATTCCTTATTAAATTATATGAACAAAAAATCATGATTTGAAATTATATGATTAAAATTAAAATTTGCTGTAAGGACTAATGATGGTATCAACTGTCAACCCATTTTAGTTCTAGGGTGTGTGTGTATACATTGGCTCTACTCTAGTGTACCTAACAGGGGATATAAAATTTATTTATTTTAATTTAATGAATGCACATTCGTGATTACCCCCCTCAGGTTGTAAAATCCTCATGGTGAAAAAATAAATATTTATTATATCATTTTTAATTCGTACAGAAGGATTACAATACTCTTCATACAGTTATGATTTTTGTGTACTCTAATTTTTAACTTTGCACACATTTTACAGTGTCTTGGTGATAAGATTAAAACAATTTTTTGCCGCTGTTGCATGACGTATTGAGCGCTTCATTAGTCGTCGGGATTGAACTTCATGAAAAGGATTGCTAATATTTGATTTTTTCTGGTTGATTGAAATATTCCCCACATCATTTCCTAGGGAGAAAAACCATTCGAGGGTTGTTGATGAAAAAGGTTAGGTGTAACCGCTTTTTAACGTGATGTTCTCTTGAGTTTATGAAATTTGGTACTTATTTTTTCTTTTCAAACAGAAAAGAGTCAATTTTATTAATTTTCAAAAAAATATTACACAAACTAATTCATAAAGCAGAAACAAATAAGCAACCTCCCAGACAATGCATACTAAGAAAACAGTAAATCTAAACATTACACAAACATTATTCTAAATCTTGCTATTAGTCAATCCCTTCACGTGCTCCACTTCCCTCAGTCATCTTCACATTACAGCTTTTTCCACTGTTAGGGTCAGCCATCAACAACTCACTCAAGTGAGAATGTGCTGTTTCCAGCCACCACTGGGTTCCATCCCTCTGCTTCCCAAAGCTGCTAAGTATTTGGCAGAACGATTGCCTTGGCGATCTACCGAGGAAAGGGTTATACCTGGCCTACCTTTAATCAGCTGCAAGATTTCCTCCAGTACTACAGTATTTGGCCACTCCACCCCCATTGTAGAAGAAGCCAAAAGATGTCTGTATAGCACCTCACAGTCAACTTCAATGCAACATTTTTGGAGATGAAGCTTGTTGCAGATCAACAAAGCCTCCTTAAATGCAAGGAATTCTGCTTCAAAAGCAGTAGCAGCTTTAACCTTCTTCCCCAGACCTCCCAAAAATGAAACTTCACTATCTCTACATACAATCCCTACGCCAGCACACTTTGCGTTTTTTGAGGAAAACACCATCCACATTGATTTTCACGGTGTCTACAACTGGTAGTTCCCATTCCCTTTTCCTTTCCAACCCCTTCTTCTTCCCCTCTTAGTCATCACTATACTACAGGCCTTTGCACCCCATACTTCCTTGACCAGCGTGTGGGCCAAATTAATTACCTTCTTAAGCATCAACTCTAGTTTCATTAAAAACCCAATCACACCTACCCTTCCATACGCCCCAACAAATAGCTGTAATAAGTGCGTTGCCTTCCTCAGTAATTGCTCTATTATTCAGCAGCAAATCAATACACCATTTTTTTGAAGTTTGTCACCTGGTTCTTATCAACCTTAAGAGACAATGAGCAACCAAACCAACATCTATTTGCCCAAAGGTTAGTTAACATCATGAGCTCAACAGTTTCAACCTCCAAATCACATATAGGACATCTATCACCCTGACCACACTTCCTTCTCCCCAGGGCCTGCTTGGCAGCTACTGCATCATTTAACAATCTCCACAAAAAGTGATTAATCTTTGGGGGGTGTGCAGGTTCCACACACACTTCCTGAGTTGAGTTGGTGTTTGATGGGAACTACTCAGTCTCTGACTTACCCCATATGTGTCAAGGTTTTTTGCTAGATGATATCCAGATTTGACAATATTTTTGCCATCTCTGCAACCCATCCAGACAGGTTCAAAATCATCACCATTACCTACAAAATCATCTCCTTCTCAGCCGTAGAGATTTTGCCTTCAATCACACTGAGGTCCCACCTACCTTCCCTCAGCAATGCCTCTACCTTCAGCTTCCTATCCTCCTCATTAGTTGGCATGCTATGTAACCTTTCATCTTCGAGGCCTAGGATCCACTTATACTCTCACTTCACTGCCAACACCTATCCTCCAGAATAGCTGTTCTTTTAGCAGCTCTCTTCCTTCTATAATATTCATCCATCTCTAGGTTGCCCTACCTCCCTTTTTAGCTTCCATAAAGCTCGTTCTTGGAAAGTATACCCTTTTAGAATCCTGCACCATAGTTCATATGGACTCTGCATTCTCCAAGCTGTTTCTTGGAAATTTGGTTCTTATTTAAGAAAGTACAATTTTATCAATGAAACATTTTATAAGAAGCATGTGATACAATCAAATTTTTAAAAATGTAAAAATAAAGAATAAATGATCAAATTACACTTTATGTTTTGCTAAAAAAGCATCTGACACCATAAATCATTTCTTGGTGTTAAAATGCATACAATGATTCAAAAGTGGATTTAAAATGCCATAATGTTGTTAATTCATTTTTTTCTCAAAATTCATCCCAGCAATATCTTATTTTAACGCTACTTTAGAGTCAGAAAATAAAAAATTTTCACTTTTTCAGAATTTTGTGTAAACATCCCTTATGACTTAATTTTTTATAAGGATTTCAGAAATCAAGATTATTTTTCAAAATTTATCTTTTTAAAGTCAAAAAAGACCACATCTTGTTTTAGGGTTAGTTTAGGATCAAAAGAATAAAAAATTTTCATTATCTCATAATTATATGAAAACAACCTATATAGCTCAATTTTTCATGAAAATTCCATAATCAAGAATATTTTTAAAAACTCATGCATTTGAGGCCGGAAAAACCATATCTTGTTTTAAAGATAGCTTATGGTCAGAAGAACAAAATTTTTTCACTATATCATAATTGTTTGGAAACAACAGCCATGACTTAATTTTCATGAGAATTCTAAAAATTAAGATTATTTTTTAAAATTCATTCATTTTAAGCTAGAAGGTTACATCTTATTTAAGTGCTTATTTATTGTCATTAAATGAAAATGCTTACTTATCTCATAATTTTATGTAAACAACTTCTAAAGTTTAAATTTTATTACGAATTTCAAAAATCAAGATTATTTTTCAAAATTTATCCATTTGTAACCAGAAAGGCCACATTTATATAAAAGATTAAGTATTTCATATCTATTAATAACATTGGTCAAAATTAACGTTTGTAGTATTTTAGGCCAGTTTTTGAATTATTATATGTATTTTCGTATCCAAAAATTGTTTATAGTGTCAAATATTCCTTTCACAAAAGATAAAAATATTTTTCAACATTTACCCAAAAATAAATATAATTAAATTGGTTTAAATTTTTTTTTCATATAACAAAATTGTTTAAGCGAAGTAGCGATGTTTTTTGTTTAAAAAAAAAAAAAAAGAACAAAAAGACATCACTACTTCGCTTTCCCCATACGTCATTCAGCACCGCTGGGTAACGCTATCACAACGTACCGCTCCAGCCGGCCCAATTCAGCCTCTATTGATTTCACCCTCCCGATCTGAACGTCCCCAAGAGGCAAAAAGCTCAATCGTTGACTCGAATTCTCTGATCCTTCCGATCTCTGCGATCACTTACAGGTATGAACTCTCTCGCTCACCGTTATTCTTTCATGTGTTCCTTTACCTTCCAATTAGTGGATCTGTTTCTCCTTTGTTTTGAGAAAATCGGGAGGTTCAGATCTCATTTGCACAATCGATGAAGTCTCCGCCCTAATCGGTTTCTAAATACGCCGATCTATTGTATTTGCTGAATTTTAGACAATCTTAGCTTTTACTTCTGCCAAAATCGGGGGTATTTGGCGGTGGATTTCTAATTGATTCATCTCTTTGTGGTTCGCAAGAATATGAAGAAACGAACTGTAACTTAAAATTTTGATTCAGGAATTTTATTTCCTCATTAACCAGATCATGGGGCTTTACCTTTTCTTTTTAAATAAATTATAAAAATCGGGAGAGTTTCGTTTTCAATCCGTATGTTCTTTGAGATAAATAGGTTAACATGATAGCCGAACATGTTTTAGCTTGGATGCTTGATGATAAAAGATGAACTTTATGATAGGGGAATTCTTTGAGAGATTTTCTGATTTTGTTTCTTTAATAACAATATCTTATGGTTTTGCCTCTTAAAAAATTGTGAAGCTAAATTTTCAGAGGAATTTTGTCTCTGGAGTTTCTTTTAAATAAATTGGTTTAAAAGATCTCTCTGACCATGCCTCAGCCTGGATGCTTGATGCTGAAAGAGTAACTTTTTAGTTTTATGTTAGGGCAGTTCAATGGATGTTTAACTAGCAGCGATAAATATATCCATGAATCAGTGATGTATTTATTAATTTTCGTTTAACTCCTGGGAGGAGGAAATTTATACTGGTAGAGTTGGAGGGGGAGTGGGAAGTTTGGTTTTGTCATATAAATGCCCGCAATGGATTATGAAGTCTGTATTTGGGTTTGATTTACTATGAATATCGATTATTTTTGTGTTGCAATATAGCCATATGTATAGCCTTTGTCCAATTTCATATTTAATAAATTAATAGATCCATAGCTAGCTAGCCTGATGTATTGAACTTGAATGTTTTGGGTTCTGAGATACTTTGTCTGGTGCGTATGCTTCTGAGCTATTTGGCAATACTGTACTTCCTGATTTTCCAACTTTGCTGTTGCAGTAGAACAGAAAAATGAGCCGAGCACGGGATCCACACAGATCTTTCTTCCCTTTTGGAAACCCTTTCCGAATGATATCACCTAAAGGCTCTCAAATGTCCCCTCAACTTCTTGGGATATTAAATTCTTTTGAGGCAACATTGGCAGAGAGGCTGAAGAAACTTGTGCCAAAAAACAAGGATGAAATTCTTAGTATATCATGGATGACTCTAGCCATGGAATCACTTCGTGAAACTCATAATGATATAAAAACCCTTGCAATAGATATTGATCTCCCTGTGAGTGATTGGGATGAAAAATGGATTGATGTGTACTTAGACATAAGTGTAAAGTTGCTAGATATATGCATTGCATTTAGTTCTGAGCTCTCACGTCTGAATCAGGGGCATCTTTTACTTCAGTGTGCATTGCACAATTTAAACACTCCCTCACCACAGCAGTTTGTTCGAGCATGTTCTTCAATCGATGGATGGAGGCATCATATTAATTCTAGGAATCCTAGGATTGAGAATTGTGGCACCATTTTAGATAATCTTTTGGGATCCCTTGATTTGCCAAAGGTTAAGAATTCTGCTAAAGGGAAGGTTTTGATGCAAGCTATGTACGGAGTGAAGGTGGAGACGGCATTTTTATGCAGTGTGTTTGCTGCAGTTTTCTCAGGCTCTGCAGAAAAGCTGTTAGATTTGGATGTAGTTAACGCATATTCGTGGGCTCAAGCTTTTACAAGTATGCGGAATGTTGTAAATGAGGAAATTAGAGTTAGATTTTCCAATGGAAGATTTGCTGTACTGAAGGAGTTGGAAGCAGTCGATGCCTCTGTGAAGAAATTATACCCTATAATCCAGGGTGAACTTGATACTGTTGAGACAGAAGCGCTTCTGAAGACTGTTGAGGAGACAAGCAGGGCGGCAGAGAAGCTTTCACAAGGATTAGATCATCTTGCAAAGGAAGTGGATGGTTTTTTCCAAGTAGTCTTATCTGGTCGTGATGCTTTGCTATCTTCTCTGAGGTCGGGTGCAACTTTCTGTGACAGTATCCTTGGGGGTAATATGGATGAGCAGAGAGTCAAATGAGTGTGCTGCAGCCTAACTCTGGTACTTACTGATAGGCCTAGGTATGGGGTTTTATGTTTTATGGTCTCTTGTGGTTTTCAATCTTGTTTGGCTTATTGTTGTACTTATTGTAGGTTATGTTACAGTACTATTGCGAGGAAATGTATATGTTCGCGTAACTGTGTTATGTCAAACAATATAAAATATATGGAAAGTGTTTTATGTGATCTTGCAAGCTGGTAATCCAGGGTAGGTTAGTTCATGGTATCTTTGGATCTCTTCATGATTCCTTTTTGGTAGGGATTCTGCTTCTCATATATCAAAGTTTCTAATGGCAAGCGATAATATACATATTATAATATTATATATGCGGAATTGCGGATCATCAATGTCGGAGCTGCTTTGTCCAGTGGAATTTGTTTGACCTGAAAATTTATATTAGACTAATGTGCAAATATTTTTCATTTTAGAAGATAGATTAATCTGCAGTTTGATTGCTCATGCCTGAAATTAGAACGTAGTGGCTGTCACAACAACGTAGTTTGCCTCATCGCTCTCCGACCGCAGTTTTCAACCTTTATGGGGTTGAATGAATTCCCGAGATGCCGACAGAAATTTCTCGGGCGAAGTTCGGCAACCTTGAATCAACAATCCCCGGTAGCTATTGGGGCTTTATACGGTTGCTGAAATTCGTAGTGACTCTGGTGAGTAACTTTTGCTATTCAATCTGCATAGGCTTTATACACTTGGTGAGGCATTAACCGTTTCAGAGACGGGTGAGTCGAAACAATATGGAGTTGGAGGGCCGAGACGCTAGCGGATTTGTGTCCTTCCCAAGTTACATGCTCTTTCTTGCACTTCTAATAATAGTATTCGATATTTTCACATCGGATTACCTGCAGAGGAAGGGTCATGGTGAACATTAAGCGAGATTGACAATTTAGCTACCACTCTAAAAATCAGTATAACTTGATAAAATGTATAGAATATTTTTTATTTTTAAGAACTTTTAAGTGATTTTTTAACTTAAAATTGTGTGAAAAATTTGACGTCATTAAGTCTTATGTTTTACGAGTACGACATATCACAAATTCTTAATACAAAGTTGATTACATGGGTAAGGCCATTCCAAAAGTATAGTGTGAACTGAAGAATATGTGTTGATTATTTTTCCATATCGAAGGAAAGAGATCAAACTCGTTTCCATCTTGTTCTTACTAGTCAAATGTCTTCTAGAATTCTTATATTCTAATTCTAATATTTGACTTTGACTAAAGATAATTGCAATAGGCCAGTAGATTGAATTTTTCATCAAGTCACAATATTGACTAGACTATTTTGTGGAGTTTGGTCAGGTTAAGAGAGGTTTTCAGTCTACACACGAATCACTACCTGATGGCATTTTCACTTCAGAAAGTAGTGAAGAAATGTAGGTTGGGATTGGTCGGTCCAATCCTAACCAAAAGACTATGACCAATGTGGCTTTGTCTTGATCAACTCACGCGCTCACCATTTTTTATTAAAAAAAATGATACAAAGCTTTAGACTTTACAAATCACTCGTACCTTCTCACATTTATCTGACCATGATTTTCCAAAGGTGAAGCTTCGTGGATATTATAGGTAATGCAATAACATGTGAGATGAAGTTTCACCGATTCTTTCACCAAGAAAAAAAATTCATCGATCCAACTTATTCCTGTTTTATTCTTACAAATAAACCAGATTATTGTCCAAAACAAACAGCCAAAATTGACTTATGCAAAAAAGAAAGAACTTTATAACTTTACTGGATAGATGGACACGCATGGGCGCACACCAATTTTACCTTATGAATAAATATCATTATCTCCTACCCTTAATATTAAAATCATTTAATTTTTTTTAGAAATTAGAGAAGTTAATTAATTCATATATTTATTATTTTTTTAAACTAATTTACCTTACTTATAAATTGATTTATAATCTAATGATATATATCAATATTTCAAAATACATTTTATAATAGAGTAATTTATTTCAATTTTTTAATATCTTTGAATCGTCATTGATAAACATGTGTTGATTAAAGAAATAAAAATGTTGGCAAACGAAATAAATTTGTAGACATTTTACTTTCATATTTTTTGAAATTATTTAATTATTTACCAAATTAAACATAAACATTTAATTTATTGATAATCCAAAGTAAACAAAATCTTTCAGAAAAAGAGAAGTAAAAAGAAGCATATAGTCAATTTCTTCACGAGTCCCACTTCAAGCGTTCTCAGTTCAAAAGCTTCATTAGAAGTTTTGACGCAAACGCGCGCTCTCTCTCTCTCTCCCCCTCCCTCTCTGCGCCTAAAAACCCCTAAAGAAATGTCAAAAACCTTTCTTAAATCTACCGACACATCCCCTCCAAATTCAGCACTTCCTCTTCCGATTTGGCTACTTTCCCTCTGATAGTTGGCTTCCTTAGGTTCTTCCCATTTCGTAATCGGACCTCTCAAGCAAAGTCCTGAAGACATGTCTGTTGAATCACTCTCTGCTTCAGCTGAACACAACATCAAAGGGTTGCCCACTCATGGTGGACGCTACATTCAGTACAATGTGTACGGAAACCTATTCGAGGTTTCGAGAAAGTACGTGCCTCCTCTTCGGCCTGTGGGCAGAGGTGCTTACGGTATTGTTTGGTAAGAAATTTTGCGGCCTTGAACTTTTGTATTCAAAGCAATTGCTTGGTGGGTTTTACCGTGCTTTTGTTCATTTTGGGGTGTTTGGGTTACTTTAAGGCATGTTTTTAGGGGACTGTTGAATTTGTGACTTTGAAAGCAAGAAAGTTCTTTCTTCTGTTGATTGAACAGTTTGTGAGTGGAGTTCGTAAAGGTGAAGACTTGTATATTTGGAGGGACTAGATTCTTGCTATTTACTTTATTGGGATTCTAAACTTTTCTTATGGGATTTTTGCATGTATTATTAAGTAATGATCGAAGGGATTATTTTGGTGATGAGGTATTTTTGAGTTTGCACTAAAAACATGAATTTTTCATTTTCTTACATATTATGGGGGTCTTTATATTTTTTTTTATTGTTTTTGACTTGTTATGCAAGGAAAATAATTCCAAATCTGAATCATTGTGCGGGTTATTATTGCTATGTAGTTGACCTTCAAGTTTTCACTTTTTCTTACAATTTTTTGAGTTTGGCTGGAATACATTAATTTAAAAGTTACTCATATTGGATTAAATTAACTATATATAGTTTTGTGCATTATTTATTATGCATCGGATAATCTATGTATACGGATTTATTAATTTTTCTTAAATCAGATTGTAACTCAGGACTCAATTATGCTTGTGGTATCTCTGTGATCTGGTTGTATAGAAACTATGAAAAACGCAATATTATTGAATTAAGGATCATTTATTTGCAACAGTTTCCTATAATTTAGTGTTTGGCAAATAGTTGTTTCTCATTTATCTTTATGTGGCTTGTATTCTCTGTTAGTCTGTTATCAACAATCTGAAGTCATTATTATAATTATCATTATATACTGGATGAATTTTTCTAATTTTCTTTAGTGCTGCTGTAAATGCTGAGACACGTGAGGAAGTTGCGATTAAGAAGGTTGGCAATGCATTCGACAACAGAATAGATGCAAAAAGGACCTTACGTGAAATTAAACTGCTTCGGCACATGGATCATGAAAATGTAAATTTGGCTAACTTTTCATTGTCATTGTCATAATTAATCCTTGTTTTCACATTATTGATTATTTGGTCTTGATTTTGACTGTTGAGAGAATGCCATTTTTTGTATCTTGCAGCATAAGTAGTACTAAGTGATTTACTATTGCTTTCCCCCCATTTCTTCTCCCTTGATTTCTTCATCCATATGTATGCAATCACATCACACGAGTGAGGGAGGACCTGTAAATAGGTAGCATACTAAGTTAGATTTCATGTTATATTGACCAGTGATAGGATAATGAGTGTGTGATGGTTAGGTTTTAAAGTATTGTTGTAGTGATTAATGTGCTGAGCTTGTACTTGATATATTAACCCTCATATTTTTAATATCAGCCTGACTAGTTGAGAGATATTACTTGGTCAGGCTGTTATAGCACTAGATGTTAACTTACATCAAGGAATTACTTGAGAGGTTCATTTCTATAACGGCCTGATTGTGGTAGTAACTTTTTATCTACCCTTGAAAGATATACTTGCCAAGTTATCATTCTTAAGCTATATTTTTTCTTGGTTTCAGAAAGTTCACTTTGATTTTTTCTCATTATCCCACTAATTTGCTTAAGAACTTGGCTTCGAACGAGCACTGCTCACTGCTCAGTTAATTTTCCAATGCAGGTCATAGCCCTCAAAGACATCATTCGACCTCCACAGAGGGAGAATTTCAATGATGTGTACATTGTATATGAGTTAATGGACACTGATCTGCACCAAATAATACGTTCCAATCAACCATTGACTGAAGATCATTGTCGGGTTGGCACTTCAACTATTTGTTGTGGCTTATGGAATTTAATATGCACCTTTCTCTTCTATATGAAGTTTTCCATCTTTGCTAATTAAATGTCTGCCTTTTTTGCCTTTATACTTCATTTTGTCCTTCAACGTCTTATGTGATGCATTTTCCTTCTTACGATCATGAATTTTTTTAGAATGGTGGGTGTGATTATTGGCCAAGATCTTTTGATCACGAGAGTATTTTGGTTTTTTTTTTTTTTTGACATATGAATCTTCACTCCAAAACTTTGTGGCACAATTCCTCCTTATATGATATATGATTTGAAAGATTGTCCTCTGCATTCAGAATGGGTCTATTTGATTGTTTCTTGTCCCCATAGAATTTCTGCATCGATCTCAATAAAAATGCTTGTTCATGGAGGTTCTATAATTTTTAATATGTTTAGCTGAAGCATGTTACTAGATTAACTTGTTGGGATTAATTTGTGGATATGCATTCCTTTTCACTTTCGCTTTTATGGTTAGGTGCAGAATATAGTCATTGTGTAGGATGGTGTGTGTATAACACACCTCATATTTTTGGCCATATATTTATTTGCTTGACCTCGTGCATTACTTACATATGAGAATGATAAGAATAATGCAGATAGTGCTTTTACAATTTACATTTAATCTTATACTTAATGTTCTTCAACTTTTATTGAGTAATTGCATATAATTATACATTTTTGTCTTATAGTCACTAATAAGATCTATTCCTCCAGTATTTTCTGTATCAGTTGTTGCGAGGACTCAAATATGTACATTCAGCAAATGTTTTGCATCGTGATTTAAAGCCCAGCAATTTGTTCTTGAATGCTAATTGTGACCTGAAGATTGGAGACTTTGGGCTTGCCAGAACTACATCTGAAACTGATTTTATGACTGAGTATGTGGTTACTCGATGGTACCGGGCTCCAGAATTGCTCCTTAATTGTTCAGAATATACTGCTGCCATTGACATATGGTCTGTTGGTTGTATCCTTGGTGAAATTATGACAAGACAGCCCCTCTTCCCTGGCAAGGATTATGTCCATCAGCTGAGACTAATCACAGAGGTATATGCCAGAAAACTTACTTGATTTTTTTTAATACTTTCTAATGAAAGAATATGATAGTGAAGCTGCTCTAAGGGTTGTATAGAATGATCATGAAGTGTGGGTGTTGGAGTCCTTCTCACTGGCATGAGCTGGCTGGTTCATAAACTTTTGATCATTTGCCTTGATTTTGATCACATTTCTCTCAAGCCCTGTGGCTATTTGAGTCAGGAAGGTCTTTTCTTTGAAAATAAATGAAGTACATTTGAAAACTCAGGGAGATCGCTAGATGTGGATATGGTCCTTGTGACCATGCCTATAAAACCAAGAGCACGAACCCAAAATCTGAAATACAAGAGATTTCACTTGTGTGATTATGCATCTTTGGACATGTTACATATTTAGAAATGATAATGAAAAAATGCCTTGTCTTTTTGAAGCTCATAGGCTCACCTGATGATGCTAGCCTTGGATTTTTACGAAGTGATAATTCTCGTAGATATGTAAGACAGCTTCCACAATATCCCAGACAACAGTTTTCTATTAGATTTCCCAACATGTCTCCTGGTGTTGTTGATTTGCTGGAGAAGATGCTTGTCTTTGATCCTAACAGGCGCATCACAGGTAACTTGGCTCACAATAAGGCACATTCATTCTTTTTAAATATATGATGGAGTTGGGGCTGCTGATTATCCCTGGCAGCTGTTTGGGACTAAGTTTACTGTTGTCCACGAAGTTTATTGTTAATGCATATTAATTATGATGGATTCTCCTTTTTCTTGAAAGAATAGTTTCATTGATAGCACCTTTATGCTTGTTATGCAGTCGATGAGGCTCTGTGCCACCCGTACTTGGCACCTCTCCATGATATAAATGAGGAACCCGTTTGCCCCAGACCTTTCAGTTTCGATTTTGAGCAGCCGTCATATACTGAAGAAGACATCAAGGAACTCATCTGGCGAGAATCTGTGAAGTTCAATCCCGATCCACCACATTTCTGAGATACTGTTGTATATGCTTGACGAAACACTTGATCGGTTCACAAACATCACTATGTCCAACGTTTTCAGTCTTCCAGAGGGAAAGTTCTGAAAATCTATCGAAGATGTTCGCAACTTAAATGAGGGCTTGATGAAGTCTTTTTATTTAATTCAGTCTTCTCACATTCTTGGATATATCCATTGTTGCCATGCTTTGTGGAAAAGGATCAGAAGTTAAGCAGCACTCTACGAGGCTGCTAGTACTGAAATCTCAGATGTTTCAGAATACAGGCGAGCTCTCCTACTTATTATTGGTGTATTTGCTAAGAAAGACAAGGACGTTAAATTATTGCAGTGATCTGATGCTGCAAGTTTTTGTATCCTTTAGATTAAGAAACATACACAGGAACACTTTTATGTGGACAGACGTGTGAGTGTACTTGTGCGTCAGTGTTTTGAATGTTTCTCAAAAATTGTATGGGTTGGTTAGTTTCTCCGAGTTTGATCCTTGTTTCGGCTCAAGTTAGACGAATATTTTATTGGTGTTAGTTAATATTCCATGAACTGAACTAACAAATAGCTCTCAATAATGTATTCGTATATTTGTATATTTTGAAGACAGGTAAGATACTTGGTTGATGTTTGTTGGTTCATTTTCTTTTTCTAATTTGAAAAATGAACTGCTCTGTTTTTACTTGAAAATCCCATTAAACAGTAAAGGAAGATTCAAATAGAGTTTGATATCTTTTCTGTGTTTTTAACAATTTGGATTGGTTTTGTTAGACGCAACTGATCTGGAAACCCCAAATTTAAGATAACTCGTTGCTTAGCTTGAGCAATATGTTTTGGTTAATCCCAAAGACTAACCTTACAAAGATGATAACCTACATGTAGTAATGCAAATGGTCCAGATTGAGCACACTAATCAATCATGCAACTTTCAATCTATAGCTACACTTCTTGAACTCCAGCTCCTCAATTGGCAGGCTGTCCTTGGGAAAATCACACGCCGTGATCTTCTCTGGCCCCTGATCCGGCAACAAATCACACGGCGGTGGTGTCACCCCGCTTGTCATGCCCTTGATATCCGTGCAAGTCCAATGCTGCTTCTTGGCCTTAGCCGCCAACCCAATTGTGACATTGGCCATGCAAATGCCAGTAAAAGGATCATTGGCAATCCCCTCTAACCTAGCAGCTATGGTCACATTCTCAGCCACCACATCTCTGTAGTTGATATTCTTAATCTCAGGCAATGCATTGGGATCATAGTTCTTATCGGCATGGGAACCATAATTGCCAGTCATCCAAAAGGCCCATTTCATGGTGTGCATTGTGAACTTCCTGACGTATATGTCCCTCACAAACCCTCCTCTTCCCACAGCAGTCTTGATTCTGACTCCAGATTCTGTGTGGATGGCAGTGATGTCTTCCGCTCGGACGTCCTCAATGCCGCCTGACATTTCGCTTCCGAGAGCAATGGTGGCACTGTAAGGGGAGACGCAGGTGAGCCTTCTGATGATGAGTTGCTTAGTGGGGCGTCCGAACTGAATGCCATACTCGTCCCAGCCACTCTTGACGGCGACACAGTCATCTCCGGAAACTATGTAACAGTCTTCAATTCTGGTGTTTGTGCAAGAATCTGATGCATCCCATCATCATCACGATCAAGTTTCCAACCAAAAAAAAAATGATGATGATGACATGATGGTGAAAGTCACAGGGTATGAAGGAAAACTGACCTGGGTTGATGCCATCGGTGTTGGGGGAAGAGACGGGAGCGAAAATGGTGATTCCTTTGACGACGATGTTGGAGCTATAAACAGGATGAACATTCCAGGAGGGAGAGTTGAGGAGGGTGAGGTTGGAGATCTGAATGGAGTCGGAGAACATGAGCTCGATGAGGTAGGGGCGGGTGTACTTGAGCTTGCCCTTATGGAATTGCTGCCACCAGAACGCACCCTGACCGTCGATTGTCCCATTGTCCCCTGCCACGACATCCAACGCCTCACATTTTAATTATAAGTAACACTAATAACTATAATGAGGGAGGGAGAGAGAGTAAGTGGGAACTCAAACTTTGGAGGGAGCAAGTGAGACATGCCTATCAACAACAAAACGGTTCACCAAACCTCAAACTAATGAATTGAATCAAACGTTGTGGTTTTCAAAGTTTCGATCTTTCCCCCCCACATTAAAATCATTCATGAGATAATCACGGAAACATAATTACGGAAAAGTCCTGTAACAAGTTGCCAAGGATAGGAGATGGCAATAAATTCGAACTACTCACTTTTCATTAAATGAGTACGTTCTTTTTTTTACAAATTAAATAAATTAATTATATGTAATAAATGTGTATTGATTATATTTTTTTAATACCTTCTTTAATCATTACTTCCACAACTCTTTTTAACATATAGAATTAACAAAGGTAATTTAAAAAAATAAATTATAAATTTAAGAGGTAAAATGTATCAAAGTCATAAGTTAAGGTCAAAGCAAACCATTCCACCACCTGCTATGTGAAGAAGGGGGTTTACCGGTGATAATGACGTCGGTGAGGTTGGTGCCGAAGATGAGGCTGCTGAACCTTCCGGCCGCTGCATCTCGGCCCCGTCCGTACGATGGCAGCGCCTTTAGCACCGGCCACTCGTTTATGTCCTGATTCATCCACCCATCACCATTTTTCACCACTAATTATTTTTTTTTTTTAAATAAAGTGGCAGACCAAGCTTGATATGAAACGAATCTATAATTATAATTGTAATCGAATGCCTTCAAAATATAACAGCTTCTCTTTGCTCATCTCACAAGTAAGTTCCAACTTGAGCCTTTCACAATTAATTGTTCATGAATGGTTAATACTGGGGTCCATTCTTTTAGCTTTCATGATAGCCGAAATAATCTATTGTCAACTTTTTTATGTAATGACACTGAAGACTCCTTCTTTTACATGAAGTCTAAAATTCATAATTTTTTTTCACTTGTTATAAATTTGAGGAAAGTTTAATCATTCTCATGCTTGTAGTTTTGTGGTTTTGATTTTGTTGGGATGGTTTCATTAAACTTTAATTCAGTGCAACGTAATAAATCAAGTGTCTCAGCTGAATAAATAATTAAATCAAAATTTTAATTTTTTTCCCAAATTTCAAATTGTATTAATGTTAAAGGACCAAGGTAATCAGAGTCAAAAAGTAAAAAAGGAATAATTTTTTCCAAAGTTCCATCCAACAAATAATATTTGCACATCTTTTGTGACAAAAGATTAGGTTGAACAGTTAACACAGTTACTCACATTTACTTTTAACTAAAGAGGCTCATTTTCCTCCATTGATTATGGGATGTCATGTCCTACACGATTTGCGACCCGTGAATCCCTTGAAAACCTCAATTCTTATGTCCTCATATGTGCAATGACAGTTCCATCCCTCACAAAAGAAAAAACAGAGTCCCTCTCTGTTCTGCCCAAGCAACAAGGGAAGAACAACAGTACATACCTGAGAAGCAAGAAGGACAGCATCTCTGTGAAGATAAAGCGTGAAGTGACTGATGAGGCTGAAGCTTCCGGTGAGCCATTTCCCCGGCGGCACGTACAGCTGAGCCCCTCCCTCGGCCGCGTACTTGCCCAATTCGCTTATCGCACTCTGAAACGCCTTCGTGTTCGACGTCTTCCCGTCTCCCACCCCTCCATAGTCGCTCAACGATGCACTGTGCGCTCTGCAATTCATCGCTGTGTACTCAAACGACGTCGTCACGTCCCTCACATGCCTGCTCTCCCCCCTCTCTGAAATCGCCAGCCCCACCACTATCAGAGCCACAACTATTTTCCCCATCACCTGCAAGAACAGAGCATTTATATAGCAGCAAGAGCAGTAAGGGGGAAGACAGAGCATTTCATGCCTAAAGACGATTCTTTT
>QFDD01005897.1:0-18054 GCA_006871305.1 Vachellia collinsii | reverse complement strand
CTACTAATTTAATAGCAAAAATACATAAAAGTAAATACACGATGCCCTCTTATGAATTTTACATGGAATTAAAGCCGAATAAAAATATTAACACTGATGGCAGATGTTTCCATGTATATGTGAATAGAAGTTAATTAGTAAGTGATGAGCATGTATATAAAGAAGAACAAAATGTAGATGGATGGGTACGAATTATGAAAGACAAAGTGTGAGAGTGTTTTGACACCAATCTCACTCGTGGAGACTAAAAGGGGAGTTAGATTGTGTGAAGCTATATAAGTGGGTTGGCTACGGTAAAAGACAGCAGTAATGAGTCATCACTCTATAGCAATGCGTTGGCCCATCTTCTTCTTCACTCTTCAAGAAATAAAAACTCCGTGTATAAATGTTTAAGATGTAAATCTCCTATGGAAGTTTTCGTTCATAGAGAAATGTCACTATAAAAGTTAATTTAAGAACGAGATTGTTCCCAAAATTTTTAAAATGAACTAATAGTATTTTTTACCGTTACAAATATTAACAGTTAACGGCAATATTTTAAAGGTTAATGTCGTAAAAAAAAACATTGTTCCACTTTCAAACTTTAAGAGCAGTATTGCTCATATATGAAAATTTTAAGGATAAATTTACGTATTGATCTTATATATATTTACACGCAACATAAAAGAGGGAGGAGCAGGTAGAGAGGTTGAGGGGAGCTCTGTATAGTGCGCAATCATGTATGGTCATGGGACCATCACACATTCACTTGTCTTCCACTTTCTGTGAACATGCCTTCTCCTTCCCTCACAACCATTCATCCTTTAAAAGACCTGTATCCTTCCTTTACCTTCCTTCATTCTCCACTGTACCTCAATACGTGCTGGCTTCTATGGGAACGTAGTTTATATGTGTTTTTTTTCCCTTAAAAAAAATCTAAAAGTGTTGTGTTAGTGGTAGAGATTAATTAGCATCCTCCACAAGACAAAAAAATGAGCACTTTTTGATTATATTTGTTTTAGTGAGCACTCGTCGATGATATATTTGTTTTATCTATAAATGCTACCAACCAAATCATATTCCTCATTCCTATTTATTGCAATTATAATTATGGCATGTAGTTCATAAACATAGTATTGAAAACTGAATCCATTAGATGGAATTTTAAAGTGGTAACTTAAACTAATGATTGGTATGATTTTTTTTTCTGTTAAAGTACATACATATTTATATTGAAAGTAATATAATCTGATGTATTGTTTGGCATTGAACGTGGACGTCTCTCTTAATGGTAATTCAAACTTTAATTTATCACGTTATAAATAATTAACCTTATCTATCGGAACCAACCTCGTGTTGCTTGTAGGCGATTGGTATGAAGTTTTGGTTGAACACACAGGACATTAATATTATATTAGTTGGTCACATTGTCTAGACTAATGCCCTTTCAGATCCAAACCATTGGTAGAGTTTATTTTTTAATTATTGCTGTTATTATTATTATAGTTTATATACCCTTTTATTTGATCCAATAAAAACGTTGGAACCTTTTTTTTTTGTTTGGTTGATGTGAAAATTGAAATATGTATATTTTTTTTATGTATGATCTACACCAGGCGTGAAATATTACGTTTAGCGGCCTGGGAAGCAAATCTACCTAATGTGGCTCTTTTTTATTTATTATTTAAGCAAAACATATAAATAAATAATAAAATAGTTAAGAATATGTGTTATGATTAAGTTATTTTAAGTGATTTTATAGAATTCAGATAAACACGTGAAAATAGTTTTATTTTAACTTATCAATTCTTTAAATGTTTTTGGGATTTTCTAAATAAACTTATTGTCTTGCTGACCACACATTTTTTTGGGTAATCTATAGCAACGAAACCTATAACCCACGACTCCCCGGTGTTGCCCGACGCTTTTTCTAAGTTGCCGCTGTTGTCTTGCCGACCATACACATGCTACTCTTGCAAGTTTAATAATGCCTCATGTGTTCTTTCTCATTTATTAGTTATTACATATGACCCTGACCCCTCTGTCTAATGTTGACTTTGCTTTTAATATTATCCATATTTATCAAACCACGCTCCCAATGAATTATGAACTGAGTTATGCATGATGTTGCTAGGGGTGCCCCTGATCAATTGAATTTTTTATGTCCCGTAAAATAAAATTCTTTTAACATATTTACTTTACACGTAAAAGTAAAAAAATTGGGCTAGTTTAAATCCGCAACTTTTTTCCTGGCTGTTCATTGCTCACAGCTTCAAACTCTTTGTTGATCGGATGAATTGTTGCGACGTGTGGCTACTGCAACTTTGATTTTTAATACATAAACTTCGATCGCACTCACATTTTTTCATAATAATAATATTAATGCTTCAACATCAGTATATATCCTGAGCTTTACAAGATTCGATCGTGGAATCTAGGCATAATTAAATCTCAAGTTTACGTAGTTGATTATTTATCCAATCATTCAGGTTTGAAATCTTTATAACATTGATAATGTGTCAACATTCTATTTTTACAAAAAAAAAAATGGAGAAGATTTCACAATGTTTTTAGTGTTGAATCATGCATCAATATGATATTTAAAATTTGACAATATAATAGGTAGTGAAATATGTGATCAAGTTCAAGAAATTTTTTTCATGGTAGAAATATGACGAACTAAGGAATAGACTACATATATAATATACATACATAACTTAGATTTTCAAACAATTATCTGTAAATAAAACAAACTTTTGAATAAATAATTGTAAAATTGTTTAAAAAAATCACCTGAAAATTGTTTGAAGGAAAGCAGGGCTTGGTATAACATTTCTTTTTTCTAAACACATGTATATTTCTATCTGAGACAATTATATTTAAGTAATTTTAGACACTAAATATAGATACCTGTTGAAAATGTGTATATTGATTTTTCATGTTATGAAAGATTAACCTGAGTTTTGACTTTTTCATTTGTTTGTGGGAAAGGAGGGGTTGGTTTAACTGCTTAAGTAACATGGTTGGTGATTAGTTGATGTTTTCTTTTTTTTGGGGCCCAATTAAGGAAATGTTGAATTCAGTGAGAGGAAACAGAGTCCACCAACGTAAGTAGGGCCCATGGAGGAATTTCAGGGCCCATACTCCAACCACAACATTACGTCCCAAAAACATATACCCACTTACCAAACACCCCTTGTATATAAATTTTTTTTTTTTGCCAGAAAATTAAAATTATTAAATTATGAACATGTAAAGACAGAAAATATTTTGAAAATGATAATGAATATCCATGACATTAAATAATACTGATTTAGATAATCTGAATTAAATTTAATAAATGCATATCATTCAATAGAATGATTTATAAGATAAAAAAGATGAAGTCGCTTCACCATATAACAGATGGATTAGAAAGATCTTTATAATGTGCCAGGATCAAACTGAAACATGAAGAAAACATGCAGTACACAATATCATATTGTAGCTATCAACCAGAATAAAAATTCAAAACACACACACAGAACTAACTTGTTATGCAACTTACCCAACAACGTAGGAAGATGCAAAAACCTTATTGATCAAATAAATCCTCTATATATTGATGTGGGAATCAATCACTCTCTTCTAATACCTGAAGTGGTTCTGATCTTCCTGCGAGAACGATGTATGAAATTGGAGAAATGCTCTCTGGGGTTTTCCTTCTTCTTGCTGCCATTATCCTTATTGTTAGTATTATCCTCATCATCATCTAGAGTGTCGCCCAGATGACCCCTATCAGCATTGGACACCGTTTTGATCCTGTACCTGGTACGACGTATGTAGTCGTCGAACAAACTATTCATGTCCTTCTTTTCAGCAGTCTCAGAGACTCTGACATGAGTTACTGAAGCATGATGATCTCTGCTGGGTGCTGATGATGGGATTGTGTAATCGAAGTTGATGGGTATGGCTTCTGAGGAAGAATTTTGAGGCTTTGTGGCGGTGGGTTTGGTTTGAACATGAACGGCTCCGGCCGGAGAAGATGGCGGAGAGTCAGAATCTATGGCCACAGTCTTAGAGTTTTGGCGATTCAGTGAAGAGAAGCGCTTGCTAATGGCTCCAAAAGCAGGAAATGTTGCGAGTGCATCTCTCATTTTCTTGCATGTCAGATAGTCTGACACAGACCTATTCTTATTGTTTCTTTCCATGCAACTGCTAGGGCTTCTTCTTCCTCCTGAGTCCTAAGTATTCAAGTATGCGACACCTGCCAGTTTTATAGGCTTCAACTGCCTCACCGTGAAAAGGCAAATATAATAAAATATTCCTAATGTGGAATCTGATTAGATGAAAAAGTTCAGTTAAGTTGATTAATATGAGATGTTTTTCTCTTCTTCCAAAAGCACTTTAACCATTTTTCTTAATTTCATCTCTCTCTCATTTAATTATTGTTAAAAGGTTATTGGGTTTTACAGCAAGAATGTTATAGGTCGTTCGTGAGTAGGGTTCAAACTTTCTAAACAAGTTATTTCATATTTACTGATCATCACCTGAAATATTCGTTGATTTCAGAAGAGAATAATCAAATATTAAACCATTATTTGTTTGAAATGTGATCCTTGTGGGAACTACTTGTATCATGAAATTCATGAGCAGGACTCAGATAAGATTCTTGACAACCAGCCAGGGATGATACACGAAGATATATTTTATAGGGATCAATTCCTTGCCTGTTTCTTGTCTCCCATTTTTGTTCATTAATTGAAAATAGCTTACAACATAATAAAGTTGATTAATTAAAACTGCCACGTAATGAGGATTTTAACTGTATAAGTTGCGGCCCTGTGGGTGGAATCAGATTCAGCAACCTCACCTTAGTCGTTGAATTCTCACAATTAAGTCTATAAATGAATAATCAATCACGAAACCTCTTCATCACATGAGGAAATGTGATTCCACACACACACACACACATCTCGTTGGTTGTAAGTGAAGCGTAAGAATAACAACAAGAACTTTTGTGCATGGTGTAGTGGAAAACAATGCTTTTCAATTAATATTTGCAGAAAGCATATATCTGCTGAAGCGTATATTTATATAATTATAAATACTCCTAGCATTGTGTCCCATTGGTCATTTTCTTGAGGAAGAAGAATGTGGACAAGCTTCCACCGTCGTATTTAGTTTGGTCCACATGCATATATATAATATCTAATTAATTAAGAATCACGTTTCCAATTGTTTACAGTTTGCATTGAGCATATAATAATATTCTAATGAATTAAATAGTAAGATTCTAGTTTGAAAATGGTGTTGGATTCATATATATGGAAGGCTCTTCTTGATTGAATAGATCTTCCACTACCCTTAGTTTCCGGATAAGACAGCCTTTGGATAAAGAACCAAATTAAGAAAAAAAGGAAGGCAGACATAAAGTGGATGAAATGCCCAAAAAAAAAAAGGAAGGATAATAATTATATTGTTTGTCTTATGAGAAAATTTAATAAAAACTAATTTTAAAATAATCATAATCCAGATCATCATATTAATAAGTACACAAAATACCACAATTATCCACATAAAATCATCTCAAAATAAGGCTTAATCACATTCCCCACACTTGCATCTTGGGTCTTCGCACATTCTTGTTCCTTTAATGACTGCAAGAACTCTTTTTCGCAATTTTTGTTTTTTGTAAAGGCTCTTTTTTTTGGATCTTGTCTCCTACATTTATTATTTTCTTTTAAGAAAATTACTTTAATAAACAAGCATAAAGTCATTTCATTAAGCAACCTACTTATATTAAATTCTCTACATTATGTTTCAATCACATGTGGCCATGCATTTTTAAAACTTTACCCATGCATGGTCACATATGTTAAAAAACCTAACATAATAAATATAAAAAACTTGATCTAAGTATTCTAAAAAAGATAAAAGAAACTTGAATCGAGTATTTTTCTTTGATGAATTTATGAAGTTATTTTCAAATTAATTACATCAAAGAACACGTAGAGTGGTGTCCATTTTTGATAAATTTTTTACTTTTAACTAAAATTGCTATCTTAATAGTTGCAAAATGGTTATTCCCATCTATCTTAAATATATATATATCTTTACCTTTTTTTTAACCAAATTAGGAAAGCTTTTCGTATTTGGCCCGAACGACTCCAAGGGATCTAAATAATTTTAACATAGGCAAGATACATATAATTTCTAAATTTTAAGGTAAGTTGTTAAATTCAAAAAATTATAGCAGTAATCTGCTTTCCCATATGGAAATTGAATCACTATTTAGTTTTTACATTTCCACTCCTGAACAAATTATAAATTACTGAATTCTCCCACACTCGTAACCCACGTTTTGTGTGGAAAAAATATTACACTTTATTTTAGCGGCCATCACATAAGTATATCTTTCTCCATCTACAACTTTCGGTGAACAAGACAAGAGGCATATATTCTGATCACTTATAACCAACGTCGGTTCACACAGCTTATCTGTTTTTCTAATCCATAATTTTCCTCTCCGATATATTAGTCTGATCCTATTTATAAGTTATTTTCGACTAGCACATATCAAAAAAGATTTTATAAATTTTATTAATTCTATCTTAAAATTCAATAACTTTCTAACTTTATCATTATTTAATACCCACTATAATACACGAGAGCAAAGTCAACCAATAACGATTTAATGGTAATGTTGTACATTCACATGAAAAGTTTAATAATGTATCTTATGAATGAAATCAAATAAAATCTTCTTTCTTCCCCTATATGTAATTAACACTGTTTGTATTTCTTTTTTTTGGGGGGGGTACAATATCGATAACTCAAAAAAGTTGAACAAGACATGAGATTCAAATCCTACGAAGCAATCTGGTTGAGTGATATATTTATCCTCTCCTATACTTTCAAACAAATTAGATTTTACTATATGCATATAAATAAATAATTTTAACTTAGTTTACTTAACTTTCTCAATCTTTTTTTAAAAAGTTAATTTTATCTTGTATTAAAGATTAAATGTAATATTATTGAAAGAGGCTGGCCAGTGATGTAAATGGTGGTACGTGAGCACCATATGGATGCTTACGCAGTCACCATGCATAAGGAAAGGGTTTGGTAATGAGATCATAAGAGAGAGTGTAACATAGAGAGTGGTCAGAATTGGCGAGCGTGAATAAAACGTGTTACATGTGGATGGTCTCCATTTTCATGTTTTTGTTTTGATAAAGCATAGGATCCTTCTATTGAAGCAATTATATTCGAAACATTGTCGGATACTAAACGTAAACACTTTTTCAAATAGAGATTCGAAAATTGATTTATCATGTTGTAATGGATTAACCATTTATGCTAGACTCAATTGTTGATCCCATTTTGATGTTAATTAAGCAAAACGGCAAATCCAATTCAAAAAATGCCAAAAAGCATTAGCCAGCCCAGCCATAATCCATAGCAACATTACAAGAATCTTGTTCCTTTCCCATTATATATTGCTCACTCTCACTGCCAAATTAAAGCCCCATCTATGGAATGGAATTAATAGGCTTTCCATCGAATTCATACATGAATTATTGAACCTATATATATACAATAAGCTAAAAGACAAGCGGAATTGATACTCTATTCTTGGGGGCTGTAGGGCTTTAGAATTTGAAGTTTGGGAGCTGGCTTATTAATATCAACAACCTACAACCTGCAACCTAGCTTTATTCGAACATGAAAATCTTTACTAGTGAGGCCGAGAACATGTGCACGAAGCCACGAGGAAAAGAGCGAGGCACAGTGATGTAAATTGCAGAATCTTTCCTTGAGAGCCCCAGTGCCCAGTGTTTTCAGTTTTTGAACATGTCTATTTTTTTTTTTTTTTTGTCATTCATATAAACATATAACAATATCATATAATTATCTGGAAAAATGGAATTGCCAGAAAATGTTGAAATCACTATGTCCGAGACAACGTTGCTGCAGTATTTGATCTGATTTCACATGATCCCCTCGAAGATGGTTATTATGTTTGATCTTGGACTTAACAGTTAGAATCCCTTCCAGCCTTGTACCGTCGTAATATTATAGCTGGTTTTAATTTCCTAAATGCTTTTCTGCTTATTATTAATTTTACACAAAGTTTAAATTTTAATTGACGCACTTGTTGGGAGAGACAAAAGCTTTAAGCTTTAATTTTTGAAAGTGATTAATCTCAAACCAAAAGATATTTGGAAATATCTTGGTAACTCACCAAACTTTACAGGACGAGGGTTAGCCTTGAGAAGAGGTGGAACAGTTGATGCAGGTGTGGTATCACAAGCACTGAGCTCAGATAGATATGTTTTATTCAGCTATAGCCAACTACTATCTGTTAGATGCATCCAATATGATAATCAATTTAATACTGAGCAGCAGCGTAATGAAATTGAGTGTTCATTGTCATTTTTTGGAGGGCAGAGTTTGTCGTCTTCATCATTGCATGTTTAAGAAAATTACACTGATAAATTCTTACAGAGAAGCCCAGTAAAATTCATTCCAGGAAGCCTCCAGAACTCTAGTTCAAAATTTTCCTGCATCATGCAGTGGGGAACCCCAAACCACGTCCCATGGATTATGTTTGAAGTCTGGGTAAATTATATGTTCACTTAAACCAAGGCATCATCCAAACCCAAAAACTGGCACGTGGAATGTCAAGAACCATTAAAAGGTTTTCGGCAAATTAGTCATTTGATTTCATTGCAAATGTCTACATTATGCTATACAGTGTTCCTTAACAGCATGCTAAACAATGCTCATGCTGTGGGCATGAATAACCAAAACCACATGATTAACATGCATAAGCTAGTGCCTTGAAGATCATGTCAAGATAGAGTTGCAGGTCCCGAGGGTGGTTCCAAGCAGTAGCCAGTGGATGTTATGGCATTATCTTTTCTTCTGGCAAATTGTACCTTCACCTTCATTCATCTTTGGAGACGAAGCTCAGGTAAAGCTTAGCACTGCCACAGCTAGCAATGCTGCACTTCTGAAGTAAATATCTCTTATGTTCTTATCCAGCTTCTGAATAATCTCCTCATCTTTTGAATTTGATGATTCTTTCAGACCCAATTTTCCCGTGTTTTTGCTTACGCCACCAATTGTGTCTCTTAGCTTATTGACAGCCCATGAAAGCCACACCAGTCCAAATCCAAAACTGGTGGTGAAAAGCTTAGATGCACAGAAGGGTACCCTCCCGCAAGCAACCTTACATATGACAGATAAGAGGACCGCCAAGCCAGTCCCAGCGATGCCAGCACTGAATTGAGTAAGGAGTTCGGGAAGTTCCGGCCCAGATTTCTTCAGTGAATGAATTGCCATTTTTCGGCGGTGCTTTGTGTCCATTACTAAAGACAGAAGACTCTCACTTGCGTGCAAATAATTCCTTTTATAGAGATTCCTCTCACTTCCTGCCTTCTTCTTCTTCTTCGGTAATGGCTTCACCTTAACTTTCTCAGGACTGCCATGAAAGTGGCAGCACATTATATTTATATACAAATATGTTTCTTGAACAAGAAATTACTATGTTCATTATATACTCGGCAAACGAGACTTTCTCTTATCAGGAAAAGATACATTCAACACAAAAGTAATAGTGCAGCTGATTGAATGACCATGATACGTCAACACCATCATATTAAAACATCATTCATTCTCTGTAAGTGTGTAAACACCTTGGCATTAAAAGAAATTCAATATCACCAACTCAGATCATTCAACTTCCTTGAATACAGCATATGTCTTCTGGAAGGAGGAAATTTGGAGGCTGGGAGTGCAGTAAAAGGCATGTGGAAATTTAGCTAACTATTTTCCTTTTCTTTACAATCTTGATTAAACAGAACAAGATATCTGTCAGTCTTTCTCTCTTTGAGTTCTACATATATTCCCTTGCTGCACTCACATGTATCTAATAGCATGTTTGATTTTCAGTTTTGGTCCCCAAAAAGTATAACGTCCTAAAAGTAACAATTTATTGCTTTTAGGAAAACGTACATTTTGGAGGTTTAAAATGTTAAGAAAAATGTAGTTTAAATCCTTTTGCTATGAGAACATTAGTTTGGCTTCCTAATTTAACTTTTAATCACACATAACTAACGCCCACGGACTTCAATGACAGACATGAGGGAAGAATAAGATGAATCATGATGCTGTGAATCAGCATATCATATCCCAAGTTTAGGAAATAGGATAACTATTAAAGGAGTTTATCTTGCATACCTCTTCAAAGGAGCAGCCAACGTAGATTGAGTTTTCAACGGGAAGGAATGAGTTATGGCTTCTGCTTCATTGATATCTAGCCTGCCAATATAGAATCCCAGTTGTAGTTAGCTCTTTGTTTCAAAACCAACAAACAACAGAGCGCCATCTCAGAATTAGAATATGTAAATGATATCTTAGTATTTCATTCAATGCTAAAACAAAAACTCACAGGAAAAAACAAATTAAAGGAGTAAACGCTTGAGTAAAGCAATGGTTTTAAACCTATCTACATTAGAAAATGTCTGTACATTTTAATTTTTTCTGCTTACAGAAAAACTAGATGATTCAATTTAATCATATGGAAAAATTAATCATTTAGTCATGTAGATTACTCAGTTTCAATTGGGTCCCCACATTTTTATTTTGACATTTTGTTGTTGTACATTCCAAACCTCAAGAGATGGCATCTTAAGTTTCATTTCATGACAACTTTGATTGGTCCTTGATGAGGTTGTTGATAGAAAGTTGACATGGGAGATGGGTAGATATCATTTGCCAAGTTCAAGACAAACATCATGTGAGAATCAAAGACTAAAGATTTACTAGATAGAAAGACACGGGGGCTGTTTACTGATGCAGCTATGAAGAAATGCGTTTTAACTTCCTGAGGCGTTCCGGTGAGACTTTGGTGGAGATGTTGCTAAGTAATTTTGAACACTCTTGGAATATTCTTCCAGCAATAGCATTATTTCTTCTTCTAAATGCGTATACTAATGCAACTAGACATCTAGCTCAGAAGGGTTAATGCCAGCTTGAGAGAAGTCCACTAGTGAAACCTCCAGCTGTTGATAAAGATCTTGACAAAATGTCCCCGTCTCTGAGGAAGTCATTCTGCCTGCACACATGGTGTGAAAGTGCAAATTGGTAGTGAGAAGAGCCCAAGATGCATTTATTTAGGGATTTACAGCTCTCCTAGCTCTACGTACAAGTGGACAGATGGGCGTTGGAGAAATTGATAAGATAGCCAATGATATTTTTGAAGCAGGAGCAGACTAATGGATCTCTTGAGGTGAAGGGGAAAAGCAATTCTAAGCCTTGTATGGGGCAAAGGATGCTCATAAAGATGATGCAAAACTATATAATGATCTCAAGCTCTTTGTAGTTGCTGATTGGGCACCATTCTGGAATCTGGTTGCGTTCTGTTTAGATAAGTTTCAGGCATGGATCTCGGTAATCAGTCGCTGTCAGCAGCTTCTATCTTATCTGCAAGGCAAACTACCAAAATTCTAGCAAAAGATTCTGATTTGACCAGAACAGTGGTCTTGAAATTTCAAGGCTTGGGGCATCTTGTAAATGTTTGAGTCCTTGATTGTTGGCAGCTCTAGGCTGCACAGAGCATGCTTAGATTAACTATTACCAAAGTTGGTTTACCAACCAGTGGGAAACAAGTATTTAAAGCAAGTCTACCAAAGACCATTCTCTAAAATCATAATAAACACATGTTTGAGTCAAACAAGACCCAAGTCCATTTGATATGCCTTCAATTTTGGGTTTGAGTCAAACAAGGCCCAAGTCCATTTGATAGACCTTCAATTTTGGGTTGAAATGAGAAATGCATTTCTCATAAGTGTCTCTGATGAAAACGATGATAGTGGAAGTATGTGGCTGCCTAATTGTAGTAATATAGGCTGCTATATTAAGTGTTTAAAAATTAAAATTTAAATAAGTTGGTTTTCTCACATCAACAGCTAATTGAGAGCTAGTTATCCATTCCATTTAGATAAAATTTGGAATCAAAGTTAATGTTTGACAGCCCTACAAAGAGAAGTTTGCTTAGGATTCTCACTAGTAAAGAAGTCAAGTGAAGTGTATAATAAAATGCAGCAGTCAGAAGATCAGCTAACCAAGGACAATCGATTGATAGAGACCAAAGTGATATAGGATGCCTAATTCCACATTGAATAGTATTAGTTGATCTATCGTGTACTTAAGTGAAATGGTTGTTTTGCTTAAATAGCCAGCTTCTAGTAGAAGGTTATCCTACTTGGGTATTGGCAAATGATATCCACCCCGTCTGGCATGTCTACTATCGATCAACCACCTTAGCAAGGATGAAACAAAGTGATCAACAAATCAAAGTTTGTGTACCAACGCCTAAGGTTCAGAAAATGTAGGGGTGGAGATTTGGGGCCAAAATAAATGAGGATCAAATGATTAATTTTCCTATAAGTTGAATTGCGTAAAAAAATCTTAACGTGAAAAATAATTGGAGCAGGGATGAGTTAACACAAATCTAATTAAGCTTATGCCAATCCAAAGATCTACGAAATTAATAAAGAAAAGAGATCACCATTCTGGGCAAAGAATGATAAACTTACTATGAAAAAACAATGTTCAGTAAGTCATGTAGTTATTTGGATGCCTAAACAGACAGGGATTCATGTCATGTTGATTGAAGGATAAACGAGATTGTGCATTCATACCTACTGAAGTGCGGAACAAGCAGAGAATGCTTTTTTCCCTTGTATGAGTTTTTTGACAAGTATGATTCGGCAACTATAGAAAGGAAATCCTTCATCTCACTCCCAGTACCCAAGAATGAGACAAGACCATCAGGATGAACTAAAATGTTTGACGCAAAGGCAGAATCTCCAATAAAATCTAACAAAAACCTCCGGATATCAATTTGGCTATTTGGGTAGATAAGAGGAGTTGAAAATGGTTGTTGAGGCACATCATTTCCCAGCAGTTGCAAATCCATTGAGTCAGACATCGAAGACATACGCTCTTCATTTTTCTCTGTTTCTAAAGCACTGGACTTAAGGAACTGCACTATTTTGTCATGCTTAGTGCATTTTTCAACAATTCTATAGCCAAAAAGTACTGCATCTGGGCAGGTTGCTGCAACAAAGATAAGTGAGAATATACAGAGTGAGACACATGACATGAAAAAGGAAAATGAATTAAACAGCATAAGTCATACTGAAGACTCTTTTCAGAGATAGACAAATCACGGTAAAGTTAATAAACCAGATTTTCATATATATATTTCGTGGTTTTTTGCATCATGATAGCAGTAAACCAAAACATCTATTAGAACAAATTAATATTCTCCAATTACAATCATATTTTAGCAATTGAATGGGATACATGACACATCAGATTGAATTAACTTGTGATGGAACGATGACCGGGCCGTAGCAAAGAGAAACACAGACAGCATCCAACGGCAGGAGTGGAGAGGAGTTATATTCACGGAAATTTTAGAAGTCATCAAGCCAAAGGAAATAGACTAGGGCAGCCCAGTGGACAAGGCTCCCACAAGGCATTCATACACCTTCCGCCAAGATATGGATACAATCAAATAATTAGATAATCTTCTGTAAGTATGTACCGTGTAACAGTAGGATCAAACACACAACTTAATCATCTGCGCACCTTGGTCATCGTTAAGCAAGGGCCCTTGAGCTGCTATGTCAATATTGACAAACTGATTGGAGTTGAAGCATTCACTTTGGGATTTCCGTAATTCCTCACATGAATTTGACCTTAGAGCAGGAGAAGGATATCTGATAATTTCTTGTTTTGTTACGGGTGAGGGCAATAATGGCTGAAAACCCTGTTATAAGCAAATCAAATCAATCAGAACATTACACAAACGCAAATTTCCAGATTACTCAGTCAAACAACCATAAACACATACAAAGAATGGTAAAATCAACTGAACTGCAACGATTCAGATGTATAACGTCACAGTATTCTGGTTAACTATAAGATTCCTCTGACCAACAGACCAACAAAAATCTCAATTTGTCATGGTTTTTGGCCCCATGAACCAGGTTTTACCTTCAAATTGCAGCCCAAGCCGAGTTCATGCTGTAAGACAAGACCTGGAGGGTAACCATGAGAGGCCATTAAGCAAAGTTTGAGCACCATGGCTCAGAGATACCCGTCTCAAAGAATGAGAGTCTCTGAAACCAAAATCCCCCTCTTTTGTGCTCCTGTCACGCCACCGTGGACTTATCCTTCCCTGGACCTCAAATCCAAGAGATTTTCATTTTCCGCGAATTAGATTTTGGGTGGCACTGAATATCTGAAAAAATGGTATTTTCTGCGATCCCATTGGTTTAATCCAGAAAGTTCTCCAGGTTGGAGGCTTGGAGCCCCATAGGCATAAAGGACAATTGGTCTTGTGTCGAACTTCGCTCTTGCCTCTTGGACCTTTCTGGGTATTGGGTTATGATCGTGTGTACTACACACCTGTTCTTCGAGGTTCCAGAGTTCATCTGTACCGTCCAATCTGAAAAATATATATGTGAAATATTTTATCCCAATTCATATTTTGATCCTTAAAGTTTAAAAATAGTGATTTTAATCCTTTAAATTCATTATATTTTAAATTGTTAATCCCATAATTCTAAAAAGATATAAACTTGATATTAAAAATGTTAATTTTACTTATATATCACTAACTCCATTAATTAGGATAGAATGATTTAATAATTTGATAAGATAACATGAAAATAATTCTTATATAACATGTCTACGTAGTTTTAAGTTTGTTTCCTTTTTTTTTACTTTTTTACTTTTGTATTTTTTTAAACATGTAGTTAAGTTCATACAATTTCATAAGGAATTGAATGTTTAACAATGATAATTAATAACATTAAGTTTAGGGATCAAAACAAAAATCGTTCAAAATATAAGAACTCAAACCAAAATCCGTTCATCATAGGGATTAAAACTAAGATTGGTCAAAATTATAAGGACCTCTTAAAATTATATGGACTAATAATTTTGTACATGATGAACTTGAAAAACCAAACCCACAATTTTCAAATTTTAAGAAACAAAACTCAAAAAGGGTAAATTATAGGGATCAAAATTAGTTTTAACCCATGAAAACAATGAGTTGAAAATTGGACAGGATGGATTGACCTGAAAATTAGTGATCCGATAACCTAATTGGTTTGATCATGTCCCTAACTTGGGAAATTTTAACATGGGATGAATAGATCTTGACCCGAGTAATCTCAGGCAAACTGATGGAAACCGGGTCAAGCTTATTTTTTAAAAAAATTGATTTTTTTTTTATTTTTAGTTTTATTTAATTCATACTATTTTTAACTAAATTTATTGCTTTAATTTTATCATCATATTGATAATTTCTTACTTTTATTTTTTGAATCACTAAATCAAACCACTACTAACTATTAATAATTATGTTTTAGTGTTTCATTTCTTTTCTATTTTGTAGTTTTTAAATGATCGTAAGAATAAATATATATTCTCAATGTCGTATTTCATTATTACTACAATTAAATAGGTATATGAGACATATATATATATAAAAACATTACTTTTTAGTTCCATTTTCATTAAATATTATGATATTAATTTATTCATAATTAGATATGAAATTTTTTTATTAAATTATATTATTTTAATATGATATGTCTGACCCAAATATTGATTCCAATCTAATTCACCCTTTTTTTTTGTTGTGAAAGTCCACTAATCTTTAATCCAACATCGGTTTAGAAGCGGAGGCGGTTTTCATACCTTGCCTAAAAATATTGTCAGCGGTGGGCCCTCCGTAGGGATTGTGTGCGTTGCGAGCCACAAGAATTTAACCCTGCGCACGCCAAACAGCAACCATCCATTTTCACAAAAATATCTGTCCGATGGACCCACAAAGCCTGTGGATGAAAAAAATTCTCATTTCTTAATAAAATAATACTTCATCTGACTAATACATTTAATTCTTGCAGTTTTTTCATTGCATGTTTAATTCTTTAAATTTATATAAAATTTTAATTTAATTTTTTAAATATAAAAAATGTATTTTTAGTTTTTATCTTTTAACAAAAAATGTTAATTTGATAAATTTAAATAAGAATTCTGTAATTAAATAATGTTTTAATTGTAAAACTAATATTTAAATTTACCGATTCAACATTTTTCATTAAGTCAAATGAACGGTGTTAAGGATAAGAGATTAGAAATGTACTTTTAAAATTTAAAAGATTAAACTGAAACTTCATGTAAATTTAAATGATTAAAAATATACTTTAACTTCTTTTATATATGCAATAATTTGGTTTTGTCTATGAACCACGTTTAATTATATGACCCCCTCCACTCCTATTTAATTATTTTTAATTAATTTTAACTACCATTCTGATTTTTCTAATTTAAGTAATTATTACTTATAAAAACATATTTTTTTTTGGGGGAGGGGGGTAATGAAATGCTATAGCATGGAAGGAATCATTAGTGTATATTATATTACGCGTATAGATCGTTTTCAATAGTCATTTCAATATCAAATTCAATTATAAGTCACCCTGATGCAACCAATCGTGCATGATGATTTGATTTTGTTTCATTATGTAATGCTTCTGATTTTTAATATAAATATTATCTAATTTTTTTAATAAAAATTAAATAAATTAAATAACCTACTTTAAATTATCTTACAAAAATTAGTTTAAAAAATGTTGAATATATCAATTTATTTAAGTTATTTTTTTTCTCTCTAAAATAATCAGTATAATTATTTGGATCTATTTAGAAGTAAGACTCAAAACTTAAAACTTAACCAGAAGATTAAAAAAAAAAAAAGAGTATTTTTTATTGCAACTTGCGAGATTAGCAGTTGATGTTGACAGTGATTTTTGTACCGTCAATTATTTATCACACGCATTTAATACAAGTGCATTGTGAATATAATGTTGTCGCGAGAAATACTTACGTACTCCCGGAATACCACGTCATCTATGCTCTGCCCAATAAAAATGTTCCAAGTGTTATCTATTGTGATCTCATATCCCATAAATTTCTCCTGATTATGTTCATTTTTCCATAACCCATTACAATAGATATTTATTATGGAAAAAGATGAATAATTAAAAGAAATTTATGGGATATGAGATCTATAATAAATGATACTTGGAACATTTTTATTGGGCAGAGTATGGATGATGTGGTACTCCGGGAGTATGTAAGTATTTCTCTGTTGTCGCCGCTTGCATGCCTTTTTGTATTTTTTTGAGCCTGCATTGTGAACGTTGGCCTTTTCATTATTTATTCACATTAAAGAATTCGAATCATGAGACAGATTAATGTGATAAAGGAACCCGCATTGAATGATTTTTTATTTTTTATTTTTTCTTATCCTATTGAAACACCCCTTTAAGAATACTAAATCAAAGATACTTTTTTTCTTTACCATGAAATTTAAGATACAAATACTAGAGTGTTGATGATTATTGGGTATTAACATTTAATAGATGACATTAATAGTACTTTAAATACAATTGTTTGTAATAAAAAGATGTCTGCATTTAACTAAAAAAAAAGACCTTAGTGAAATCATTCATCAATACCAATATTTAATTCTTCGAGACTTGAATTTATTCGACTATCTCGAATAATTTTTAAAGATTTTTATATTACTTGCATTGAATTTGATTTTTCTCCTTTTTTGAAATTGTAAAATGGTCGTCTATTTTGTTTACTAGAGCATTTTTTTCACTCCAATGCTTTATTCTTTTCGTTTTTATGAATAATTTCCAATAACATTCAAGTCAACCCATGACAGCTTCAACTATGAACATTTTTTGTACTGCAATGCACTTCCTCTGCCCATAATGATTAGTACAAGAGTCATTTAACATTTTTAGATAAATTAATGAAGTTAATTAACTTACATACTCACCATTCATCTCCAAACTAATTTACCCTATAAAATGATATGTAATATGATGATACGTGTATAAATATTGCAGAATATATGTACGTCATGATTAAATAATTTGCTTAGCTATTTAAATATCTCTTAAAAAGTTAGTAAGCTCTTACACT